>CALSDN010000020.1:0-101321 GCA_943733655.1 Yamadazyma jaroonii
CTAAGGCGGCAGACTTAAGATCTGTTGGAGGGTTCTCCGCGCGAGTTCGAACCTCGCTTCCTTCACTAATTTTTTTTTTTGATTCCGATCCCAAGCCTTATTGTAAGACGTCCTGGAGCGGGAATGGTAAAGCGAATTTGTGACACAGTTTGAAACCTTATTCGATAAAAGCGTAAATTTTTCCCAGCGCATTTGATTTATGATTAGAAAAGTTGGATCGTACCTATTTTTCCGTGCTATGAGTGATATTATTCTTGAATTTCAAAATGACCCATAGCGGAACAGGGGGAATGATTTGGAAATGTTTGACAATACCAGGGCGGCAAAGGTGAAAATCGGGTAACCACGATACTCAAATTTGACAGGTAGGGTAACTCCTCAGCCTTGCCGATTTAGTCTTGATAGGAATCAATCTGAGGTTGAATTTTCAGCAATTAAGACTTCAAGTGTCTGAAGGGTGTAACATCGCCAGAAATGTTACTGGTGAGTTGAATCATTCCACGATATCGTTCTACTGTCGGCCTCAATTTGACTTTTGAAGTAAACAACGGCTGTTAAGCTTATCTAGGGTTACCCGCAAATCGGAAATAACATAAAACCGATTAAACTCAAAGATCAGGTATATAAAGTATTACAAATCCTTTCTAAGATACCACTTATTACAAATGTCTACAAATTTTGATAAAGAATCAGTTCACGGTTTTCCAGAAGAAGATTTGAATGAATTGGTTCAAACTCCTCAGAATGAAGATATACTTGATAAAGGATTTGATGAAAAAACGGAAGTCGATTCCAATAGCTCAGATTTCAATGAACAAGATGAATGGAAATACCCAGTTGACAAGGAAAAAAATTTAAGATTGGTTGTTTTTGTTAAAGGTGATAAATCTGATCCCAAAAATTTTTCAGATGCAAGAAAATGGGTTTTCACATTCGTTTTGGGATTTGTGTGTTTCGTCGTGGCTTTGGGTTCAGCCATAGTAACAGGTGATTTGGACACACCTGCTGCTTACTTCGGCGTTTCAGAGGAAGTAATTATCTTAGCATCTGTAACTATGTTCGTTATTGGATTTGGTGTTGGTCCATTGGTATTTGCACCTTTAAGTGAAGAATTTGGTAGGAAGCCTATATATGCTGTCACTTTATTTGTTTCACTTATATTTATCATCCCTTGTGGTTTGGCGAAAAACATTGGTACACTTTTAATTTGTAGGTTAATTGATGGTATTGCATTTTCTGCTCCGATGTGTTTAATTGGGGGGAGTTTGGCAGACATCTGGGAAAGTGAAAAAAGGGGTTTGGCTATGAGTGTTTTCAGTGCTGCTCCCTTTTTAGGTCCTGTTATGGGACCAATTTTTGGAGGATTATTGGCTGATAATGCCCCAACTTGGCGTTGGATTTATTGGTCTTTTTTGATAATAGCAGCTTTCATGTACGTTTTGTTTATGGCAGTAGTACCAGAAACTCATGGAGCTACCATTTTGAATAAAAGAGCCAAAAAATTAATCAAACTTACAGGTGACAAGAGATATGTCACATTGGCTAAATTGAAGCACGATTCAATGGCTGCAGTGATGAAACAAGCCATGGTGAGACCTTTCATTTTAGTGACAGAGGTCATTGTTGCCTTAATAACGCTTTATATGTCGGTTGTTTATGGTTTGTTGTATATGTTCTTTTTTGCATATCCAATCATCTACATGGAGGGAAAACATTGGTCTGCTTCTATGACAGGTGTGATGTTTATTCCAATTGGAGTTGGAGTCATAGTAACGAGTATAATTTCTATTTACTTCAATAGGGACTACAATAAAAGAGCACAAAAATATAGAGATAATGGGGAGTTACCACCACCTGAATTGAGATTGATTCCTATGATGATTGGATGCTGGTTGATTCCTATAGGTTTGTTTGCTGTGGCTTGGACCTCTTACCCAACAGTTTCCTGGGCTGGTCCTACCTTCTCTGGATTCCTTTGTGGTATGGGTTTTACAATGCTTTACAATCCTGCTAACAACTACATCGTCGATTCATATCTTCACTACGCTTCATCATGTTTGGCTGCGAAAACTTTTGTAAGATCAATCTGGGGTGCATGTGTACCATTGTTCACTATTCAAATGTACCATAAATTGGGATACCAATGGGCTACCTCATTAATGGCATTTATTGCACTTGCCTGTTGTGCTATTCCTTATTTGTTCTATTATTATGGAGCAAGAATTAGAGCTTACTCCAAGTATGCTTATTCATTGGAAACTGTCACTCATTAGCTGTTTGAAAGATAGATATAAATACATGTTAATATGCCCTCATACACTTAACAGCTCTTTCTAATGAATTTATATAACTTTAAATTGAAATATTGAAGGAATGTGGTGAAAAATTAGGAAAACTTTTTTTTGCTAGAATTACCCTTCATAATTATTTGTGTACGTTTTATATTCAAGAAGTCCGATATAGTGTAACGGCTAGCACGGTTGCCTTTCACGCAGCAAACCCGGGTTCGACTCCCGGTATCGGAATATTTTTTACTTTTTTTAATCCATTCGCAACAGCACTGGGAATATGATGTCTACCGGATGCTAGAGGCTCGAGTTTCGATATTATGTTTGTATATTCACAATTCCTATTTTTTAGGAGCAGTTTTACCATCAGGGATAGTAAACAATACTGGCTTAGTACCTTTTGAGTAAGGGACATCAACCTTGTAGTAACCCTTTCTTTCGAATTGAATGATTTCATCCTTCTTTAAATCTTTGACGTTTAAATCAGCGAAAGCAGATGAATGGAATTCAGTTTCAGGAGTAAGGAAATCTTCGAAGTTATCACCTTCTTCTAATTTATCTTTGGTGATTAAATGATCGAAATCAACTAAATCGACCTCAACTTTATCATCAGTGTTGGCTAACCAAGTTAATTTTTTAGAAGTTTTACGGAAATCACCTTCCAAGTGCAAATCTGCTTCAATAGATTTTACAACATCATTTTCTTTGGTGATGGATTTGATAATAACATTACCCCAGTCCATAAAAGTGACTTCCTCGTTTTCAGCTAAAGTTTTGGCATCTTCTTGTTCGATCAAAACTTCTTTATAGAAGAGCACTGATTTTTCACCAACTTCAGCGTTCTTTTTATGTTTTGGTTTCTTCTGAGTTTCAACAGTTGATGGACCATCAGACAATTTAACTAAAACGGAGTTCTTTTCATCAATAGCAGTAAATCTTGGACAAACTGGGTCAATGATTTTCTTATTCAAAGCCCAAATAACTGACCAATCTAAATTAATGATATTTTTGGAAGGACCTTGAGCCATGACGAAGTTTCTTAAACCTTCGACAGTCATACCTCTTCTTCTTACACCTCTAATAGTTGGGAATCTTGGATCATCCCAATTTCCAACGTACTGTTTATCAACGAACCATTGTAACTTTCTCTTGGACAACAAAGTTCTGACAAAATTGACTCTACCGAAATCCCAGATATGAACTTTTCTTAATTTCAAAGTGCTTAAAAACCAATCATATTGAGGGTTTCTATCTCTATATTCGATAGTTCTCAAAGAATGAGTAACACCTTCTAAAGCATCAACAACTGGGACACAGAAATCGTAAGTTGGGTACATCTTCCAAGCAGAACCAGTTCTATGATGAGGAGTCAAGTTACATCTATAAATGACTGGATCTCTCAAAGCTTTATTTAAAGCTTTGTAATCGATTTTGGCTCTAAGACAATTCTTGAGACCTTCTTCTGTACCATTTTTCATTTCTTCAGTGAAAATTTTTAAATTTTCTTCAACGGTTCTATCTCTTCTGGCACTAGCATCACCTACCATTCTCTCTTCTCTCATCTTTTCCAATGGGGTGTCGTCACAATAGGCATCCCCTTGTTTGATTAATTTGATAGCTAAGTCATACATTTGATCGAAATAATCAGATGAATAGGTAACTTGATCACCTTTGATTCCTAATAATTCTAAATCTTCTAAAATAGAATCTTGGAATTCAACTTTTTCTTTGGTAGGATTAGTATCATCAAATCTGATAATTAATTTACCCTTGTAAGCATGAGCAAAATATTCATTCAAGATAGCAGCTTTGGCATGTCCAATATGTAAATAACCAGAAGGTTCAGGAGGGAATCTAGTAACGACTTTACCGACTTCTGCATCAGGTAAATCAATTTCGAAGTTAGCCTTGTGACCTTCTTTTTTACCTCCTTTAGCTTTAGTAGCAGATTTTCTTAATTCAACGATTGATTTGGTAACTTTATCGATGGTTGATTCGAAACTATTGGTAGTACCGATGAAATTGTACCATCTAGAAATGTTAGGATAAACCTCGTTTTTGATGATAGATCCCATTAAAGCGTTAGCTCTGAGGACACCCCAAACAACGACATCACTCAAGGATAATTTGTATCCATTGATGAAGGATTTGAAATTTAAATCATGATCCAATTTTTCTAAGTCAACAGATAATTCTTTGAAGTTTTTGACAGTCAATTTAGTTAATGATTGTTCAATCCATTTTTGATCTTCAGAAGATCCGAAGACTAATGGGAATTTATCACTTAAACCATTAAGGATTGATAATTGACCTAATAAAATCTTTCCGTCATTTGATAATTTGATTGATTCACCTTCGACATCTTTTTCATCGATGAATTCTAAATTAATAGATTCTTCTGAAGATGATTCATTTACCAATTGTGAAGCAAGAATAGTAGAATATGGTAAAGCAGCAGCTTTACAAGCAATTGTTAAGGTTGACATCCTTAAAAATTTTTCAAACGGATTCGCACTAAAAGATTACTCAGTAGATTGTTAATTTTACTATCGCATCTTTGAAGTCATCAGACGACTGATTGAAATTTTATCACCGGTTGATAATGTCCTCAAGGTCCAATTCTCCTCATAGACCAACAGCCAAAAGGTCACCATCAATTCTTGTTACTGACTCAAGAACTCATGTAATTAAAGGTGCTAGAGCGCCATTTGCTGGTAGTAATTTTAACAAGCAACAAAATCAATCTGATACTGTTAACTTAAGAAAAAAATTGTTACGGAAACCTAATAGGTACGCAGATATAAGTGTTGATAAATTATTAAGTGGATCAAGTGATATACCGAGTGGACAACGAAGAATACCTCCATCTTTTAGTCCACCTTTTAGTGGTATGAACAGTCCGCACTCACCAACGTTAAGTCCTCGTCATACCTCACCGCCTCCCATGGAAGTGGATAAAAGGATGAGATCTATTCCAAAATTGTCCAATCCTTTACCTACCAGAACGTCGAAGAAGTCCCAAAAATTGGTCTTAATTCCAGACGAGTCCAACGAAGTTACATACTTGTCACCTCCTGAATATCCATCAATACAGAGATCAAGGGCTGAGACTATGCCAAAAGAACGTAGAGCTCAAGAGTTTAGTCGTATGACAGCTTATTTCATATGTGAGGAGTTTAATTTGGAATTATTGAAGACTTTTTTGATTAAAAAACATCAAGTTAAACCTAGAATGTATGATGAAACCCTTTATGTTCCATATTCTTTACCATTATTACCTGGGACTGACGGATACAGAATCAAATCTAACAACTCACAGAAATCTCAGATTAACAAGAAATTCATGGAAAAGATTATCAATAAATCTGAGCAGTCGGATTATCTTTATGAATATTACTCTGGGGTAGAGACTCCAGAAGATGCAAATAATTACTCCATGGATCCAGAAACTGAAAATGACAGTGGTGCGTTCGATCCCTCAGAACCCCAGTACTTTGCTCCCGAACAAGACGAAGAACAGACAACTCAAGAACAAACTTCATCTCCAACAGCAACAGAGGATTCTACTACAGACAAAGAAGACTATGAATTATCAAAGCATCATGGTGAAATGTTTATATTTGATTATGGTATCGTTGTATTCTGGAATTTCAGTGAAACCCACGAAAAGAACATCTTGGCAGATCTTTCGTTTGTTTTTTATGAAGAGGATGTTCCCATCATGATAAATCCCATTGACGAACAAGACATTGAGACTGAGGAGTTCCATTTCGACTATGACGAAACCATACATAGACCAAGAATTTATAATGATATGATCACCTTAAGGTCAGCAGATCATTTAATCAAATTAACCATGAGTCATGCCATTGCACAACTGACAAAGCTAGGATTATTTGAGAGTAGAATGATTAACATTTTGACAAGTATTTCAAGATTACCCAAAAAATTAGCTTTGACAGGTGAATTAGGTTTAAGAAGAGACCAATTATTGAAGAAATCTGGAAAATTATTCAAGTTAAGATCAGATGTTAATCTATCAGGATCAATTCTAGATACTCCTAACTTCTTTTGGGATTTTGAACCGGCTTTACATCCTTTATATTCTGCTGTTAGAGATTATTTGGATATCGATCAAAGAGTTCAAGTGATCAACGATAGATGCAAAGTGTTCTTGGAGTTCCTGGATATTGTGAACGATTCCATCAATGAAAAGAATACCAGTAGAATAACTTTCATGTTCATTCTTATCATCTTCCTCAGTTTGTCAGTCAGTTTGTTCGAATTCGTCCTCGAAGTCATATAGCATTTCAGTTCTTGTCCACCATTTATTAATAGCATATCAATCATTTCTTACTTTTACGGACCTCTTATTGTTGATGATTGTCTTGATCAAGTAATTATTGTTGGAAGGACCAGTCGTGCGCGGAGTAAAAGTAAACAACAATCCATTTTAGGTAAAGTAATTGATTTTTACGCATCAAGCCAAGTCATCATAGTTTTGAAGATTTCAATGACATTAGCAGGATTAATGGAACTGAATAAACAAGAAGATTTCGATCTTTCCAATACTTTGAAATATATAGAATTTCTACATAGTAGGATATCAGACAATTATCAAAGAATCGAGGTCAAATTAAACCAATTGACTGCAAAAACAAAACCCCAACAAATCGAGAACATAATAATAGATACCAACACTGCTTTAACCACCATAATATATCCCTACGAAAACACAAGCAACCTAGAAAAGAATCCTGAATTCAAATCATTCATAATATTTGTCATACTTATTATCAAATTCCTACAGCTTTTCAAAGATATATAGAGAGATAAAATTAAATTATAATATGAAAATTGTACCAAATACAATGCTATAAAGAGAGAAAACTTGAAAAATCATAAACAGAAATTAACTAATCCATATTGACAGATTTAGAAAATTCATCTTCATCTTGGAAATAAGGATGAACTAATGCACGTTTGGCACTAATTCTAGTACTTGGATCATAGGCTAATAATTGAATTAATAAGTCAATACCATGATCATCCAAAGTTTGAACAAAATCTTTCAAATCTTTCCTACCCCATTTAGGGAAAGTTGATTTAAAATCAGGTAAATACTGAACTTCAGGCCAAGTTTCAGTTGTTGGGGTACCTAAAATTCTGAAAATTCTAAATATTTCATCAATTTCAGAATCACCCGGGAACAAAGGTTTCCTATTACACATTTCTGCAAATATACATCCGATACTCCACATATCTACCCCTGTACTATATTGTTTACCACCCAACAAAATTTCAGGTGCTCTATACCATAAAGTAACAACCTCATGAGTATAAGCTCTTAAAGGTACACCAAAAGCTCTTGCTAAACCAAAATCAGCTAACTTCAAGTTACCTTCTTTATCGATCAATAAATTTTGTGGTTTCAAATCTCGATGTAAAACTCTATGAGAATGACAATGTTTGATACCTTTAATTAATTGATTCATAAATCTTTTGACCATATCTGCTCCTAATCCAACACCTTGAGGAATCGATTCCATATATCTTTTCAAATCTAAATCTAAGAATTCACAAACAAGGTATAATTTATGAGAGTCACTATGAATTATATCATATAATCGGACAATATTATCATTCTTCATTTCTTTTAAAAGTGAGATTTCACGAATAGCTGTTGATGGTACACCTTCATCTTCACTTTCTAAACGGATTTTTTTCAAAGCAACTACTCGATTATTGTGCTTGGTATCAAGGGCTTTATAAACCACCCCATAAGTACCTTCACCAACCTTTTCTTGACGTTGATAATCTGATAACTCAACCATCGCGTAAAGTAAACAGTAAGTTTTGATCCGCGCGCTATACCTCTTTGTTGAAGTTTTTAACCATGTCCACACATTTCCCAGAGAAGTTTTTTATTAGGAATTTCGTTAGATTTTGACGATGTGATTTTCCAACGAAGGAAAAAACGTGTATTATTTATCATTATTCATGTCTATTCATGTCTAAATTACTTACCTTGAGCTGCACAACATAATTTGATTTCTCTACCCCATTCACTACTTAAAATTTGTTTACCCGTGATTCTTCTACCAGGTTTTGGGTCTAAGATTGAATATATAACATTTCTGCATCTAGCTCTCTTTAAGTTCTCGATAGGTTCGTAACCTGTGGAATTTTTTCTTTTAATCAAATATTCTTTGAAAAATTCATCAGACTCTTTAGCTATTTGCCATAATTGTCTACCAGTTCTCATTGCCATGTATATAACACCACAACTCCAAATATCGACACCTCGAGGATCGAATTCGGAATCAGTAAATTCTTCAGGTGCAATATAAGGTGAAGAACCACAAATACCTTGAGATAATTGAATATTTTGCTCCCAAGCCATTCTAAAACATTCTGAATTACCAAAATCAGTGATTTTTAAAATTCCATTTTGGGTTAATAACAAGTTTTCAGGTTTCAAATCTCTATGACTAACGCCCATGTCATGCATGTAATTAACCCCTTTGATTAATTGTTTGAAAAAACAATCAGCTTCAGCATATTCCAATTTACCACTCGCTATAATCAAAGTATAAAGATCACCACCAGGGCAAAATTCCATTACTTCAACATAATCGCCTTTTGCATCTTTTAACAAATCTAATGTATCAATGATATTGATATTCTTTAAAGATGATGAAATACAAAATTCGGAGGTAAGTCTTCTATTGTATTTCTTCTCACTTTCATTAGCATTTCTTTTGAATTCTTTGACGGCATATAGTATTTCATCATCATCGCTGGTACCCAATTTCTTATGACTGATTCTAACGGTACCATATGATCCTTTACCAATGACTTCTTGACATCTACCATATTTTTCAACAAATGATTGATCAATACTGGAAGTTTCAGGACTATAATTTTTTACATGGTTTACTAATCCGGCAAATAAAGTTGGAGGTTGTTTGGCTTTACTTGAATCCTTATCCGATTCTGGTAAAGGTAAATTAATTTGAGATTGTGAAGGAGAAATATTCTCACCTAAAATATTAGGCACGGCTGACTTAGCCTCATCTCTTAATTTTTTAGCTCCTAAAAGATCTTTTAACATGTTTGATAACTTCTCTTGACGTTTAGCTGATCTTAAATTATGTTCATGTAAACCATTATCTAACATTCTGAACCTTGGTTTTGTAGTCGTAGTCATAGAATTGGATCTTGACATTGGGGGCGAAGAAGTTCTTGATCTTATATTGCTTGAACTGTTATTTTTGGAACTGATGTGAGTTAAGTTAACTTGGGAAGGATTTCCTGGAGAAGGATTCATAGGTGGCGATGAAATCGGGAGTGATTCGTTCTCATCAATATTCATCAAATCGGTTTTGTTTCCTATCATATTTGAAGGGTTAGTGGATATATTTGATGATGAAACATTAGATGATACTAAGTTTGATGATGATTGGTTTGAATCATTCAATGTAGTACCTGTACTAGATTGTAAATTATTCAATTTCTCATCTACTTTTAAAAGATTCATCTTCTTCTGAAAATTCAAATTCAAAGTATCTGCTTTATCCTTTTCTTTATCATTCTTCTCGTTCTTTGAATCATTCTTTAAATGAGTTAAACTTGATAAACTTGTTGAAGATAAATTGAAAAATTTACTTAATTTGATCGAACTCTTTCTTTCTGTCATAAATTAATGACTAAATAAAATTATTGAAAATAAATGAAATAAAAGATTTTTAATAATTATAAATCAATCTTTCTTAACAAAAAATTAATTCCTATGAAATTGACTTTGCTTGTTTCTGTAGTCACTTAGATTATTAATAGATGATGTTTGCGTAGACAATTTTATTCCCTCAAAAAATTTTCCTTCTTTTTTAATTTTGCTCCAGTCATGTGACCATGCATGTGATTTATACAAAGGGAGCATATCGAAAGCAAAGTTGAGGAAAAAGGAAGGTTGGAAGAATAAGATGATTGATAAGGTCATTAGTTTGATAAATTTCGGAATCTCCAGTTTTCTTTCACCAATTAAGAACTTCTTCATCATACCAATATGGTACATTGGAAAAATTTTAATAGTTACTGCTTATTTACCATTTTATCCAATTTTATATACTTCGCAAATTAAAGAGATTGATATTTTTCAAATTTATGAATTCGTGGTTAATTTTTCCCAATTCATCATTGTAAGTGTATTCTTCGGCATGGTTTCAGGGTATGTTCTTAGTAAACAATTACTTATTTTGAGTAATTTGAAATTTAGTGACAAACCTTTGATACCCGTTTTACCCCATCAAAATATGAGAAGTCGTAATGATATGATCCAAGGATCAATTAATAGAATCAAAGAACGTAGAACTTATGTTGAAGAGTATTCCAATTCACCTGGTCCGATCGTTAAACAGGAGAGTGAATTCACCACCGAATTTTTGGAATCAATAAAAGAAGATGAATCTGATAGTGGACCCTCAATTAAAACTGAAGAAACAAGAAATGATACATTGTTTGATAAGTATTTGGATGAAACAAAATTGACATCCATTTTGGAGGATTATAGTGATAAAGTTGATGATATTAATGAATAATGGTATGACAACAACTCTTCATGATTGCTCTTTGTATACCACTATCCATATCTACTCTCTAAAATTCATTCACATGAGCCAGAGACATTCGTTAGAAGAAACTAGAAATAATCTATATGCAATAATATACAACCAATCTACTAGAGATCTATGCAAAACAAAGTCGTAACCTTTGTGAAATATAAAAAAATAACCTGATCATAATTTGAAATCAATTTTCCAAGATTTTACTGTAGTAGTCACCGAAAACATCCCAATTGAAATTAACTAAAGTAATTAATCTACCCAAGATTCCATCCTTTTTACCACTATTCAATGAAGGAATTAAATCAATAAGTAATTTCTTGAAAAATTGATTTTCCATTAATTCATAAACCTTTGAACTTGGTGAGATTTGACCATTTAACCAATTATTTGAAAATTCTAATAATTTATTAGTATCAATTGTACTATTAGGTTCCAAATTCAAGTTTTTAACTAATTGTAAAGAAATATTATTCATATTTTTGGTCCATTTAACATTACCATTATTATCAGTTACAATGGATAAAATTTCTTGTTTAATGACTTCTAAATTAGCTTGAGATAACAAATTGGTATTCAAATTGTTTGATTTAACCAAATTTTGGAATAAAATAATACATAATTTCAAAACAATAATTTGTCTAATATCAGCTCTCAATAAAATTAATCTGGTATGATCAAAAGTTAATGAAGGAGGGAATGAAGTAATCATTTTTTGACATGATAATAATTCACAGATTCCGTGAGCTAATACGATTTTCAAATTATCATTATTGATTTTTTCGAAATTTAAAGTATCTTCATATTTTTTGTAGATTAAATTAAACCAGTTGATTGAATCGTTGATGTTGAATTTTTTTAAATTGATTAACTGATTGTAATAATCTTTTTCGAAATCAATAGCAGTTTCAATCAAAACAGGTCTTAATAATCTTATTTGATGATTAGCAATGTCTAATTTCATACATTCTAAGATTTGGAAGATTTTTTTCAAACCTTGAATTAACATTTGACAATCACCTAAATTGCTTGAATCGATGAAAGTTTTATTCATGGAATTAACTAAATCATCTCTTATAGGTGCACAATGAGTTTTAAAAATTTGGAATAAAATGTTGGATAACCTTAAAAAGTTAAAATTCTTGAAATTTAATTGTTGAATAATGAAATCAATATCTAAGATTTCATTGATCAAATTTTTATCATTATTATTTGGTAAAATAGTTAACAAGATTTCCTTTAAAGTTCTGAACAAGTTTGGTAATCTAATTAATTTAGGTTTACTAACGGTATTTTCTGGGAAAAATTGCAAACATTCATGATAGATTTCATTCCAGTACTTATCAATGATTGATCTTTTTCTTTTTCCTCTTTCACCATCTAAATTAGGTCTAAATTGTAATTGTGGATCGAATAAGATATCATGTCTTAATTGAGGATTCTTTAAAATTTCATTGAGGTCAATCTCTTTTAATGAATTAATGTTAATAGGTGGTATTAAAGGTATGATTAATTTCTTTTCATTGGTTTTGAAATTTATGATTGGTAAAGATCTTGATCTTTGTTTCTTGAAATTTATTTTCTTTCTTTTGCTATCGATATTCAATTTATTTGAATGTAAATTTGTTGCTACGGTGGATGGTACATTTGATGAATTGTTTGATGAACTACCTGATACACTTGGATGGTGATTTGATAAGTTTTCATCTATTTTTTCGTTGATTTGATTTTTAATATCCATTGGTAAATTCTTAAAAGATTTGTTGTCAACTTCGTCATCCTTATACATGGGATTAAAAATTTCATTATTATTATACTGATTCATTTTGTTAAAAATCTGGTATTAATGACTATTTCCTTTAAATTTACTTCTTATATGCTTTTAAAATCTTTGAATACTATGTTGTTTGAATTTTTTATCGACTTTTTTATTATATTATATTAATTATTCTTTTATCCTTATTAAATAAAAACGCTAAAACTGGATGAGAAATCCTTTTTAATCCTTTTCGCAATATTTCTTTTTCGGAAATATCCAATGAAATTTTTCGAGATGGAATATAATACCAAAAGTTTGATTGAATGACTAATGAAATCCAATCTTTAAGCGAGAATTAACAATAAAGAAGAGTGACAATATTTTTTTACAGAATACAGAGGAATGATTCATGCGATAAAAATTGTTGAGCTACTTCAGTTTAACTGAATATATATAGGGTCTTTTAATTAACCAGTTATAGTAATGCGAAAATGTATGACTGAAAATATACTACTAGAGCCCTATGGGCAGAAATGAAAAATAAAACTTAATCATCATCTTTCCTTATTTGTGTATTTCCCCACTGAATAAGAGGAATAAAGAAACTTTTAAGATAAGATTTTATGGAAGATTTATTGCCTTTCGAAATTGCTTTTTTTCTGTTTGTTCATATTCTTTTTAAGAACCGCATTGTCTTCCATTGCATTATAGTAAAAATCTATTGATAGATTTAATGTTTGTCAATATATAGATTTCTATTATAACAATCTATGAAGGGATGAACTTATTATTAGTTTCATGTAGCATTTCTTTTATTTTTGAGATGAAATATATTTTTCTATGAATATTACTCAATGGGGAATAGAAGGAGCTTCCACAATCTAAATCTAAATTAAAGTTCCATTCCGAATTTCAAACTTTAAATGTACATTGTACTAAATTACTAAATAAAAAGTATTTTTGGTGTTCCCTTGATGATGGCTTCAACATCATAATATCACTTAAAAAATATTATGGGTCCATTAAAGTGGAAGGAAAATTTGAATGAACGGAAAAATAAGGGGCCATAGAAGAAGTCACATTTTTTATGTCCGGCTTCTCGAAAGTTATCCAATTGTTTTTGCTAATTATTGGTAGAACAATAAAACGGAATATTTAAGGGGAACTTAAATCCAACCTATTCGTAATATGTAAAGTTGCTAGTCACATGAATGAACTTTTCGTTAACAAAGAGCTACTCTCACGTAATCTCACAAATTGCCATACGTCTCATAATCTCATAATCTCAAATTGGTTTTGAATCTTGAGAATTTTCAACTTTGCTAATGAGTCAAAGATCTAATAGTTTACCTGAAATAGGTAAACCGAAGTCTTCTAATAAACCACAAATCATATTTATTCATAAGTTATATGATATGTTATTAGATTCTAATTTGAACCATCTAATTTGGTGGAGTAAGAGTGGTGATTCTTTCTTTATTATCCCTAATGAAGAATTTTCAAAAGTATTATCATTCTTCTTTAAACATACCAATATAGCTAGTTTTATAAGACAGCTAAATATGTATGGATTCCACAAAGTTAATGATTTAAAAGATGATAAAAAAGATGATAAAGAAATTGATAGAGATGATAGAGATAATGGCGATAATAATGTAAATATTGATAAATCAAAAGATTATGAAACAAACCATTTCAGGTTTGATAAATCAAATGAGAGTAGTCCTTTAAAAAATGTCGATAGAATAGTAAATGATGAAATAAAGGAAGAAATTGAAACTGATGATCAAGAACCCGAAAAGGAGAAAGATCTCAAAGATAAAGATGAAAAGGATAAGATAGTAAAATGGGAATTCAAGCATAGTAATGGACAATTCAAAAGAGGCGATATAGAGAGCTTGAAGTTAATCAAACGTAGAAGTTCAAAGAACATCACCAAAGAAATATTGATCAGTAATAATAATTACTCTCCTCAAAGCAATTTAAGTTTGAATCAACCCACCAATAATTTGGCTCCAACAACCCCATCAAGTCAGAGTAATTCAAGGTCAACTTCCAATGCAGGTCTCAATTTCCAAAATTTATCAAATGGCCCCCCTCCTTTACCAACGAATAGTTCTAATGCTTCATCTCAAATTGATGATATTTCAAGTTACCATCAAAATCTTGTCAACAATCAAATAAACTTACAAAATTCTATTTCCATTGATAAATATCTCGAATTATTGAATAATTTTAACAATTTGAAGTACGAACTATCCAATTTATTGAATAAATTTGATTATTTCTTGAATGATTATAAGTTCAGCCAGAAGAACCTTATAAAATTGATCGAAATTTTACAATCAAACAATTTGAACGATTTGAATAACTTCAAAAATTCATTGATTTCAAATTTGAATGAATCCATCATCGTGAATGAGGGTTTTTTAAAAGGAGGGGTCAATTATTACCCTTTAAATCCTTATTATAGTTTAAGGGCATCTCATGGTAATAAAAGTGTTAGTATTGGACCAGAACAAAACCCTCAAGGTCCTTCAACCCAATCGATTCCTCAACCAGGAAGTCATTTACAACATCCACCAAACGTTCAAAGTGGTCCAAATGGTCAGAACGGTGCAAATCCCCCAAGTCAATTGCAAAGTTCTCCTCAATCTGTCAATAATCCTTCAAACCAGCACCTTCCTCATATCGGACCTCCTCATATGCCACCTCACCAAATTCCACCTCATCATCAGATACCAATTCAAAATTATCAACCGTTTCCACTCAATTCCCCAAACAGTCCTCACCACCAAAGTCCTCATTTCACTCCAGTTTCTCCTTTCCCAACGAGTGCTCCATTCCTCAACCCTCATCACCCCCCTCAGCAACTTAACAGAGCATCTAGAAGTTACAGTCCTATGTCAAGAGATTATTTTCCTGTCATGGATCCTCCAACTCCTAGAAATTCTATTGATCAAAGAAGAGAATCTACTCCACAACATCAAACTCAAGCTCAAACAACCCAATTTGCCCAACCTCCAAGTAATTTGACTCCACAAAGTTCTTCTAATACCGTCCCTGGAACTAAAGACACTCAAACTCAATCAATTCATTCAAATGCTAATACCACAAACACTACCACTTTAAACCCACCTGCTAATATAACTACTACACCCTCCCAAACCAATTTAAACTCCAATTTTGGTTTAGGAATAATGGAAGATAAGGAGAGATTGCCCTCAGTGAGTGAATTAGATAAGTCGATTCAAAATTCTAAAGAAAAGAGGAAAATGAGTGATGATGGAAATGAAGTAAAAAAATTGAAATTCTGATACCAAAAAGACAATTATAAATGATCTAATGAATGTATTATATATTTTGCTTTATTTCTAATACTCTATAAAATTTAATATCAACTGCATGCCTAAACCAAAGCTTTTGGAGTTCTAGCCATTTCCTGTTCTTCTGAGAATTTGATGTCCTCACCATATTTGTTGAAGGTGTTGTATCCCCAATTCACATAAAGATAGAAGGTGTCTCTATCATAGATAGACAAATCCCAACCGTTTTTCAATCTGTCAACCAAATCAGGATTGGAAGTGAACAATCTTCCGAAACCGAGAATAGTTCTGTCGTTATCTACATGGTTCAAAACTGTTTCAAAATCTGGGGCTGAGTAGCCATAACCCCCGGATCTGAAGATTTTACCTTTCCAAATGTCATACATAAAGTTGTTTGAAACCGAAGATTTGACAGCTGAATCTTCACTTCCACTAACTCTTGGTTCGACTGTTGAGATCCATGCGAGTTCGTTCCCAGATTCAGCTCTTTTTTGAAGCTCCTTCAACAAATAACTAAACTGGGCATAAGGATGACAATCATCGAATTCACCCTTCATCTCTTGATAATAGTTCCAAGGTGAAATTCTCAAAGCCAATTTGGAAGCTCCAAATTTTGCAACCAAAATATCGACTACTTCAAGAATGAGTCGGGCACGGTTTTCAATCGACCCTCCATATTTGTCGGTTCTTCTGTTGGATGATGACTGCAAGAAAGTGTCGAGGAAATATCCACTACAAGCATGAATTTCAACAAAATCAAACCCAGCATCAAATGAATTTTGAGAGGCTCTTATGAAATCTCTCAATAAAATTTCCTTGATTTCTTCCTCAGTGATTTGTCTGATACTCTCTCCAGCATCCTCAGCATACTTCTGGGTCTGTGAATCAATATGTTCTGCCATAACACCTAACATATCATAACCTAATTCTTTCATATATGATGCTTCAGACAGTCTACCAAAAGCAACCAACTGTGCTCCAATGAACGATCCGTTTTCATGGACTTTATCAGTGATTCTCTTCCACGCTTCAACTTGTTTATCGGAGAAAATACCTGCGACGTGTCTAATAGTACCTAATTCCGGTGAAACAACCAACCCTTCGGTCATGACCAAAGTTCCTGGAGTTTGGGATCGGTCATCATAGTACTTCAAATTTAAATCGGATGGAATGTTATCAACACTGGCTCTAAGTCTTGTCAAAGAAGGAAGGGCTATACGGTGGGATAATTCGATATTCCCAACTTTGATGGGGTTAAATACTTTAGTATCCTTCAAGCTTATGATATTGGAAGAATTCATCGTTGACTAAAGCTTCTTCAATAACTGTAGACATGATAGGCATACTGTTCATAATTTATGGTAATTGACCATAATGCAGATGAGTTACTGATGACAAACAAATCACGTGCCGCTATGTGTTAACTATGGTGAACATTTGAACTTACCTCTGCTTAAATCCGCAGATTAATCAGCACGGCCTGTCATAAGTTCATATATGGGAGATTAGGCGCTACCATTTCTCAAATTGGCGATTATGACGAATAAGAAATCATGCATTTTCTATAAATCTACGTAAGTTCGCCCTTTTTGATATTCCTCAAAGTTTTTAAGGTCTATAACCCGGACAAAACGGGTGGCTTAAGAAATTTCGATGGGTTTTGGACCTTTGGCTCTTTCTTCAGCTTCAACATATTTGTTTTCTTCACCAAATTTTGTCCAAGTATTATAACCCCAATTTTCCTTGACGTTATAGAAAAGGTCCCTGACGTAGTTTTGCAAGGCCCATCCATTTTTCAATCTCAAGGGTAAATCAGGATTTGTGATGAAAAATCTGGAAAAACCCACAATAGTTCTGCCATCTTTGACATCTCTCTTCAAGGTTTTAAATTCTGGTGCATCGTACACGTAATTACCCGATCTAAAAATAATGCCTTTCCAAACATCTAATACAAATTGGTTAGAGGTGGTAATCTCCCCTTCTACATTCAAATTTCCACTAACTCTTGGCTCCACAATAGAAACATAGGCCAATTCTTTCTTTTGATCGGCCCTTTTTTGTAATTCATGTAATAAGTATCCGAATTGGACGTAAGGGTGGATTTCACTGTCAACACCATGCATACCTTGGAAAGTGGCATATGGTGAGATTCTAATAGCAAGCTTGGACAGTCCAACAATTTCGGTTAAATGGTCAATCAACTCAAGAATGAATCTTGAACGATTTTCAATTGAACCACCGTATTTATCAGTACGGTTGTTGGAAGATGATTGTAAAAATGTATCTAATAAATATCCATGAGCATCATGAAGTTCTATGATATCGAACCCAGCAGCGACAGCATTTTTAGCTGCGGTAGTGTAATCTTCCAAAATAATTGACTGAATTTCTTCTTCTGTAATTGATCTCAATTTTGTACCTGCTTTGTTAGCAGCTTCTTCATTTTCCTTGGTGTCAAAAACAGCCGATGGGGCCAAAAGATCCAAGCCTAATTCTTTCATGTATTGTGGATCAGCTACCCTTCCTAAAGCCCAAAATTGAATTGAGATGAAAGATCCATTTTCATGGACTGCGTCGGTAACTTTCTTCCATGCTTTTACTTGATCTTGACTCCAAATTCCTGGAGCATTTCTATAAAGACCGAGTCTTGGGGATACATGGACACCCTCTGTAACAAGTAAAGTTCCTGGAGTTGAAGCCCTATCTTTATAATATTGGAGATTCAAAGTGGATGGGGTATGGTCGTCATTTGCTCTATATCTTGTAGTTGGTGGGAAAGCCACTCTGTGTTGTAATTCTATATCACCGACCTTTAAGGGTTCGAAAACCTTGGTATCAGCTAAACTTGTAATTTGTACTAAATCAGACATCTTTTATGATTGATATCGATATTCATGGGATGCTGCGCAATTTATATAGTTCTCACAGCTGTGGTGTAATTAGTAATCCTACATGATGAGCATGAGTAGAGAAAAGTGAGATCTGACGTTATCGGAAAATTGGCAAATGAAAGAGAACCTAGATAGAAAACTTTAACTCTAAACTGGTCTTTATTATGTGTTGGTTCAGAATACTTACACGAATGACAGCTTCACTGTGAACAATTGGAAGCCTTGACGCTGAATGAGAGCTGGATAGTTGAAAATTGTCCCTCGGAACCGAAGATGTTGAGACGGCTGGGAAGTCATGTTTACAAATTGGGAATCAATAGTGCGTTCAGTGACATATGCGATGAGAAAATGGAAATATGAAAATCTCATCTCAATAACAATCGTCGATAATCGAATGAAGAATCGAGGGTTTTTCATATGTCTAATTGCGTGATCATGACGATAGATTAGAAGTCGGTGGGCAACATTTCTCTAGTCAGATCAACTCTTTAACGGTAAAGAATTTGTTCAAGAGTCGGTTTTGACTCGTGCGATGATTAGTAATCGTGAATCAACAATTTCTCAACTATTCACCACTCCATAATTAGAACATCACGTCATTGATAGAGTCAAAACGAGAGTATTCACAAGTTTGAAAACCAGTGTGTATGTATGCATTCCCCAGTGATTGGGTGACGGCTTGTCAATTTTTTGCAGCCGTTGCGATTTGAAGATGGGAAAATTCAACGTAATGTGCCGTATTCGGTAAAGTATGCATCTACGACCAACTTTATGCTCGTTGGACATCAGGTGTAAATCGGCTGACAACATGTCAAATCTAAGAAAGGGAAATCAATTATGGTAAGAAGAGATTTAGAAAAATCAGAGCATAAATTGCGCTTATTAAAAGAAAATTAACATTCCCTATTTCCTATAAAACAATCTAAGACTCCCTTATGGGGACTATTCATGAGAATACAATGGCGAAAATGATCTGAACTCAGACTAAAAGTGACTCTGAACGCCTTGCCCGTTCTTCAGCTTCAACATATTTGTTCTCTTCACCAAATTTTGTCCAAGTATTATAACCCCAATTTTCCTTGACGTTATAGAAAAGGTCCCTGACATAGTTTTGTAAGGCCCATCCATTTTTCAATCTCAATGGCAAGTCAGGATTTGTAACGAAGAACCTGGCGAATCCAACAATAGTCCTGTCATTTTCCACATCTTTCTTTAAGGTTTTAAATTCCGGTGCATCATATACGTAATTGCCTGATCTAAAGACAATACCTTTCCAGATATCCAATACGAATTGGTTAGAACTAGCAACTTCTTCTTTCAAATTCGAGGTTCCGTTAACTCTTGGTTCTATAATAGAAATGTAGGCCAATTCTTTCTTTTGGTTAGCCCTTTTTTGTAATTCATGTAATAAGTATCCGAATTGGACGTAAGGATGGATTTCACTGTCAACACCATGCATACCTTGGAAAGTGGCATATGGTGAGATTCTAATGGCAAGCTTGGACAGTCCAACTAATGCAACCAATTGGTCTACTAATTCAAGAATGAATCTTGAACGATTTTCAATCGAACCACCGTACTTATCAGTACGTTTGTTGGAAGATATCTGTAAAAATGTATCTAATAAATATCCATGAGCACTATGAAGCTCAATAAAATCAAAACCGGCAGCAACAGCATTTTTGGCTGCAGTTACAAAGTCATCTACGATAATCGATTGAACTTCTTCCTCAGTTAATGATCTCAAAGAAACACCCACTTTTTCGGCAGCTTCTTCGCTGTCTTTACCATCGAAGATTGCCGAAGGAGCTAAAAGGTCCAATCCCAATTCTTTCATGTATTCTGGATCACCGACTTTCCCTAAAGCCCATAATTGGATTGAAATGAAAGATCCATTTTCATGAACTGCATCAGTGATTTTTTTCCATGATTTGACCTGTTCTTCACTCCAGATTCCGGGAGCATTTCTATGAAGACCGAGTCTTGGAGAAACAAGGACACCCTCTGTAACGAGTAACGTTCCTGGAGTTGAAGCCCTATCTTTATAATATTGGAGATTCAAAGTCGATGGGGTATGGTCGTCATTTGCTCTATATCTTGTAGTTGGTGGGAAAGCCACTCTGTGTTGTAATTCTATATCACCGACCTTTAAGGGTTCGAAAACCTTGGTATCAGCTAAACTTGTAATTTGTACTAAATCAGACATCTTTTATGATTGATAGATAATTCAGTGAACTGTTCCCTCTATTTATATAAGATTCAGATTGTGATGTAATTAGTAATTCTGAAATATACAAAATAGCATCTCCGATGCTTAGCCGTTAGATTTGTTAGCATTGTGCATTTTGGACCGAAAAAAACCGACCGAAGAAAAGAACAATATTTCAATCTAGAAAATGACATCGTTACGCCAGATAAAACGTGTAGAGACACCAAGGTGTAAATACTGTCAGACGGGTCTCTGTTAACATAGTATCTAGTGATGTTTGGCTTATGGTAAGAATGGTATCCACTGATATTAATTCCGTCCTGCGGCCGAAAGAAAGGTTTACAAATCCAAAAGTCCTTGTATATCGGTTTTAACTGATAAGTTTCGGTTATATAGGTTATTCGGCAAAATAGGAAGGCGGGCAGCATGTCGAATTGATGCTCCAAGAAACCTCATCTGAGCCTTCAGGGATGAATGAAGGATTCGAAATACATGATTAGTAATTGTGAATCAATGATTCTCAAACGAAAAAAAAAAAAAATAAAAGTACCAACGATCTTGGCTCCAGAGTAAGTGCTGACAATGGAAAGCGCTATCAGCCCCAGCTGTTATTGATTTGTGACTATTGGAGAGCACAAATGTGTGAACCGAAAAGACAGCCTTTTGCAGCCACTGCGATAGAGAAATCAGTGAGATTGAAGTTCGGTCCATGGAATGATACAATACGGCCAAATTCAGATGTTTCAGACAAGGCCGGATGCCAAAGAATTGAAATTATGGGGTGGATTGCCGGCCAATGCATGAAGTTCTATTATGGGCAACATCTTTGATCAATTTGTGCACTGATTTAAATTCACACGCCAATAATTATCATCAACTCTAGCGTTGAACTCTGGAGATTGCAATCCTGTAACACCAGATTTTCTAGCCACTACAAAATCTTCAGAACCAGATGGAGAAATCATTTATGGCTGCAAAGTTTATTGGAGCATCATAGCATCAAGGTAGAGATCTGGAGATTCTTCGAATGGAACTTTCCTAGTGGAAAATCCATCACCTATTGCATAACTACAGAGAATGATGATCGATCATCGCACTACCTTCACATTTTGTGTCTGAAAAATTGAGCAGCAGACAAATTACCCCTAAAACCCTTGATTACATAAGCGACGCATTGACTTCTCCAATTCTCATGTATCATGAGGTAACAAAGCTTACACGACAAATTGGGGATTTCAATAAAATACTTTCTGAAGATAGGGACATCACGTGCAAGGCAAAAGCTTTGTATCAAACCCTGAAAAGGGAAATACAGTTACTTGAAAACAATAAAAGCTGGGTAATCACTCAACAATGCTCCCTGGAAATTAGGTTGAAACAATAGATGCAAAATTTATGATTCATGAAAGACAATCATGGCAAGCCATCACCAATATTATTTACCAAACCAGACATGATAAGGCCAAAATGGGAAAGCCTTCGGGTGTTATTCAATGTAATCACGTTTACTGTTCAAAAAATATCCTCGTAAACCTCAATATTATTATCGTCCTCACTCTAACTAACCGGAAATAAGTTTTCTCAAGAGAAATATCATCTGATGTATCCTTTGACCTTATGCCCATAAATGTTTTCACATTTCGATATGATTCCGGTAGGTAATTTAGTGATGGTGACGGGTAGGCGGACAAATTTCAGGAACAGTTTTAAAGTTTAATAACAAAACCTGCGAGACGGAAAATCATGAATTACAAGGCAAGCTAACACTGAATAAACTTACGGCATTATTTAAGATAGGAGCTTACGCGGCTGATCTTTATTTGATTATAACTGCACTTTAAGGAGAAAGGATTTTAACAATATTAGACGAATTTCAGGTTACTCAGATTTGCAAACATGAAATTTTAACCGAGAGTTGCTCGGCCACAGTGCAAAAAGCGGATCTATGCAAGTAATTTAATTTTAGTAGGAATAGTTATCTTTAGACTAAAGATAGTGGTGGAATCACCTCTACGAGCTTTTAGAATGTTCGACAATATTCACATGATTTTTATTCAAAAATCCAAATTTTAATACAGAGAAAAGTGGTTAGGAGAGAGTGAATTGTGAAAAACTCATAATATACATTCTATCATACGGTAGTTAAAAATTCATTAAGATCATTAAATTCATCAAGTTCGAAGTCAACATTATTGACATAATTGATATTGTTCATAGTATTGTTCATAAAGCCAGCATTATTGTTCATAAAACTATTATTCATACCATTCATGTTCAAATAATTTATATTAGAATTGTCTAATGGTAAATTGTAATTATTGATGCTGATTGGGTTGTAATAAGGTTTTTCATAGTTGAACAATGAAGGAGCGGCTTCTGGAGATGAATTTGGTGGTGTGAATGAAGATGTTGATGATGATGAAAGTAATTCGTTGATCTCTAAATCTTGAGTTAATTCAGGAATATCGAAAACACTTTCAAATTGTCCGTCATTTAATTGAAGTGGAGTGTTTTGGATATTTTGAATAACTGGTTGTGATTTAGGCGAAGATTCAAAATGTTCAATTTGTTGTGGTAAATTCAATTGGGTAGTTGGTAAACTAAATTTGGTCAAATCAGGTAAGGAGTCTGATTTGGTTAAATTAAATTCGTCATTATCATTGTGCAAGGTGGTATCATTAATATTTTTGTTGTAGACATTAGAATTATGGTTTGAATTGTGGTTAATGTATTTAGAATCTTTGAATTTTTCTAAGAAATCATTACATTTGTCACCGTAGTTTTTAGGTGTTAAACCAGTAACACTCTTGAAAACTCTGTGGAAATGCCAAGCTGATAATTTGGATTTAGCAGCCAATTCTTTGAATCCTAAAACTCCACCTCTTCTTCTTTTCTTCTTACCATCTTTACCAATGCTTACGTTACTGTCATCTTCTAAAAATTTTTGTGGGAAGAATAAATTGATGGCAGCAGCATAGGCTAAATGTCTACAAGCTAAATCAACCAATCTATAATGATCACCATCGTTTTTGGATAAGTTGATGGAATCAATAGATTTCAAGTTTGGCATTGATTGTCTTCTTTTATAATCATTACCAGTACTCTTATCCAATACATTCATAATGGTTTCTTCGTTAGATTTTTTGGAGATTAAAATATTTTCTTTAATTTTGACATTATTCAAATCTTCATTTTCATCTATCAAAGGTTTTAAAAATCCAATTTTGTCATTAATATTAGTTACACATTGCATCAATAATTCTACATCGATTAAAGATTTTCCATTTGGATCACAATGTTTACAAGGTACGAAACCGATTTTATTAGCTTCATTGGCATTGTCAAAGAATTTGATTTCATTCTTCAAGTTAGTCTTTGGGGTGGAATCACAGTCTGGTCTGCAATAAATTTGATTAATTTTGTTGGCAACAACGAATGCATTAGTTGCAAAAGGATCGCAAAATTGATATGCTTTCCATTTGGCAGATTCTTTACTATACATGATTAATATCTAATTTATCTTTGTATATGTGTGTGATTATAAACTTTTAGTATATTGAATATATCAGTTTATAATTTTTGGAATATATAATTAAAAAAGGGTAATGAGTCTGTATTTAAATAATCATAAAATTGTGTCTGAAAATATAAGACCTCTGCAAAATGTCCTATTTTTTTTTTTTTTCTCAAAGAATTATTTTTAGTTGATGTCGTGTATGATAATGCGCTTGTCTCAGAACCACGACCCTTTCAAGCAAAAGAAAATCTGGACACACAATTATTTCCGGATTAGACACCATGACGGCCAAAATATTGCATGAAACAAAGGCATTTTTGTTTCAGCGAAATGTCGATTCCCCATAATCGAGTGATTTTTAGCGAGGCTCTCACTAGATTTACCACCAAACTTCTCTTAAGTGAGAAATCAAATGATGTAACATTTTCCACGTATCACAGAAATCTCGGTTAATCTTCTAAACTCATTAACTTTTTTTAATAAAGTGAGTAAGGAAATGTGTTCTTAGCCTTTTCCATTCGGCATTGGAAAGATCACCGTATTCATTAACTCCTACTGGAATACGTTGATATCCGTTATCAAAGTATCTTTTTCACATTTAATCCTGTGATTCCGTATCATGCAGGAGCTCGCATGAATTATCCACAGCTCAACCACTAAAAAATATTTTCTTACATCACTGCGACAAAATTTTATGGCGAGTGAGGAATTCCATTACATCAACTTTTCAACTTTTCTGGAAAATGCATATACTAATTTGGATTCTCCTACAATAGAGCACAATATTTTTATTGATGATAAAAAGATTATTATCAATTTTTTGCCCTTTGTTCAACAATAAGTAAAAGCTTAACCAGATTTACTCTTATTGTTGAATAAAAGGATCCCACCTATACTAGAAAGTGCTATCCACCAAGAGTGGTAAAGTTTTAAGACATCGGTGGCTAATAGAGGTGAAGTCATCTTTTCTTTTGAAATTCTAAACCTAAAAGTTGATTGAGGCGAGAGAAATTATTATGGAAATGTAACAAAAAATATCTCTAAAAAATAAACTTAATATATCGATTAAATATGAACAAAGTGGTGTCTGAGGGTTAGGCAACAATACTAGTGAAAAAATATCATGATAAGTATCTCCTTGATTCTTATTTGGATTAGAATTCAACATAAAGTCATAGCTTATACAATAGCATTTCTGAGAACAAGTGTCTCATGAATTGTCTCAGTTGTGCCACAAGTGTCTTTCATCGATCATAATTCTCATGATGACCTAAGAATTTCTACCGGAGAACATTTATGCACGAAGGGTGATTCTTGAGACAAAAAAAATTTTGAGCCTCATGGCCACAGAAAGGAGGCATGGAAATCCGGTGGCTAGTACACCTCTCTCTATGATCTCATTCTGAGACACAATTCCCAATCAGGAAATAAACCGTTTTTTCCTCATCATTTTCCTCAAAAGTGACGAAACGAGTGTCGAATGTGTCTTGAAAGGTGTGGTTTACGTGGATTTGTGAATAATGACGTGGTAAATGTGAGGATAGTGAAAATTATTTTTTTGGCGTTCAAAGTATTGGTGATGTAATATTTCCAATCTTGTGGATAAGTAGTGGTGAAGTAATACAATAAGTGCAAGTCGGTTATTTATTAGTCGTTAACTAAGAATGTTTCAGACAAATGTTGTAGATCGATCGGTTATATACCTAGTGAGGAAGGGCTAAGCAAAGTGATGTAACCTAAATAAATTTTGTGGGTGGTGATGTGGTGAGGTAAGTGGATAATTAAAAGTCGTCAAGATCCTTGTTACAGACAAACGGTGTTCCTTAGATTTCTATGTCATAACTCCTTACAAATCCGAGAATATCGCATGTTAATTTTCTCCTCTTCTCAATTATACTTTCAAACCGCTGCAACGGATTTCCAAGTGTCTGATAATCTCAGACTTGCCACAACAACCTGGTTGTGAAGTCAAACATTGAGGCTGGGATTTAGGTACCAACATTTTCTGGAATCATATTTCCTCTCGGATCGGTTCTCATGTCTCTAATCAACCCCTAAGT
This sequence comes from Yamadazyma jaroonii, assembly GCA_943733655.1. Lineage (NCBI taxonomy): Eukaryota > Fungi > Ascomycota > Pichiomycetes > Serinales > Debaryomycetaceae > Yamadazyma > Yamadazyma jaroonii. Next base: position 26,675 of record CALSDN010000020.1, read on the forward strand.
GATGCATACTTTCTAGAATTTTCCAATCCTAACTAAAACATCGCGAATTGATGTTGATAGATAAGAGGCATGGTGATCATCATTTCATCAATGTGAAATGGGGTTATATTCTCCTATTCATATCGTTGATATATTATGCTTTTCTAATCTATTTGAATATTCGAAATTTCAACCGGTTGTACCTGAAATCCTCGATGAAACATGTGCCACTCATAATTCATGGCATTATTTGGCTGATCATCTTAATTGCAACTTTCATCAGTTTGTTGCATGAATTCAATTGGGGGGCATTTCTCAAGAGGTTTGGAAGATTCAGTTATGTTTTGGTTACCTTGGATATACTATTGGTGATACGTCCCAATTTTATTAATTATATTTACCTAATAACTACACACAAATGGATATCTCGGTTGATACTATTCCTAGGCTCTATTCACAGTGTTGGGTTCCTTGTAAGATGGGTTCTACAAGGAGTCTTCTTAACGAAGTTTTTCAAGTGGGAAAACTCATTAGGTTTTGCCATATTTTTGGCTTTTTCGATCTTAGCTGTATTTTCTTTAAAACCATTCAGAAGAATCAATTATGTACTTTTTTATTTGATTCATAATGTGACTTTAATATTATTCATAGGGTTGATAGATTTCCATGCAAGACCGGGTGTTGATTATCTTACCATAATTAACGTAATCTGTTTGATTTTCCAGATAATGTCCAAATTCAATGTAAATAAGGCAGTCGTCCATGACTTGAAAACCTTCGGAGATCTTACAGTCTTATCTTTCGAAATGCCTGAAAACTTCCCATTAACATTGCCAGGATCCCATTTGAGACTTAGTGTAATGAACTGGTCAAACTATTTCCTTCCCTCGCATCCTTTTACTTTTATTCAAAGAAGTTCCTCAAACAACGATGTTAGTCCTACTAGTGCCAATGCTAGTATGAGTGAAAACGAAGACACGAAAGGCACATTAGATTTAGTTATCAACAATCGTCATAGATTCAAACCTTCACTAAGTCCATATCTTGTCTCATATCCATATAATTCCAAGTTGAGTTTGAAGTCATATGACCAAGTTCTTTTGGTAGTAGGGGGCAGTGGTGTTGGATATGCCATATCAATTTTGAATTATTATAGACAATTCCCCGAGTTCGATTTAACGAAAATCAAAACCATTTGGGTTACAAGAAATAAGAAAGATCTCGGAATTCTCGATTATTTCCGATTAGGTGACGACTGGGACATTTATGTAACCAACAGTCCAAATTATACTACCAGCCAAGAGGGCGAAGAAAGTAGAGCTGATGAAGTAGAAATGGAACTACTCACTAACGAAGATAATGTTCGTCCTTTCAAAGATGGTCGTCCCTTACTCACAAGTTATCAAGGAGATTTATTGATATGCTGTGGGCCAGAGACATTAATAGATGAGTGTGGCAAATTGGCCAAGGATAGATCCATTAGTTTCGTTCATGAATTCTATGGGTTTTGAAGGTGCTCCCGAAAAGTCCAGACACCTTTCCTATTCATTGAAGACCATGCATATATTTGTCTTATCGGTCACTAACCATCATGTGTAGAGATTTATTTATTTTAAGGATTATATTCTCTGTACCCCAAATATGTATTCTGGTCTGATTTTATCAATTAAACCATTCCCAATTAGGCACAAACTTCCGTACACCCATATAAAATGCACTCTTCTGAGATTCTCGTACGACTTCTTAAACTTCCTAAATAGTAACCAAAATCTTAGTATTTTCCCTAATAGTAGATTCATAAGTAGAAAGCGCAATTAAATGGTTACTGTATCAATGTCTCCGGTTCTAAACTCTAAATATTATCAACATCCGGACCGAAAGACATACCAAAGAAATAAGATATCACATAGGCTTTAATTTACATTAATCGGAGTCACCTGTCTCACTTACTGAGCCACCGTGACAAGTTGGAGCTAACTTTAGGATTTAATGTCTGGACTGTGGATAGGTAAAGTCTAACGGAGATCATTCGTAAGAAATGTTATCAGACTTGTCTTCGTAATGATCGCTGTTTTCCGTAAAAGTTTAATTTAAATATAGAGAAACTTTATATACATCGTAGTACTGTAATATCCGATAGAAAGCTCTTGTGGCTAAAGGGGATCGTCTTGGCTAAGCAAAAGTAAGTTAAGATGAAATTTTGCTGATGAGATGGAGAGAGTAGGACAAAGGGTTAGAATTCGAAAGTGAATTTTCAATCTGAGGTTCTTCCTTTAATAAAATTATTTATTATATCAAACAGGTAAAGTGTTAACACCTGCTAATCTATCTATAGTTGGAGCTATCAAAGGATTGCTTAAAACATCACCAATATAAGGGATGGACCTCAAAAATGTTACAATTGTACCAAAAAAGTCTCCGAATAATCCAAGAATACCAAAACTTTCAATGATGAATCCGATGAAACTTCTTTTCATCAAAATTAACAAAATTCCCAACCCGAAGAATACCGTTCCTCTTATTTTGGTAGGTCTTGTAAAGAAAGTAATAGTTCTCTGGGGTCCAATAATCAAAATTATACCAATAACAAATAATATGTTACCTAGTGCTAAGAATCCTGAATCAAAAAATGTCATTATTCCTAAGATAAAAAATAGAACACCAAAACTGGTGAATCCTACACCAAATTCTTTTTGTTAGTAAAAACGCACTTTCTACCTTGTATTCGAGTCAACAATCAAACAACTTCCAATCTCAGCTGTGTAGCTACCTCAAGCTATGTTGAATGTTGTATGCTTCTCAACATGACACGAAACTAAAACTTGTTTACTTACTCTGCCTCTCTGATAACCAAATCATGTATTTTTTTTCGCACTTATCATGGATGAAGATAAACCTCCACCAACCTATGAAGAGGCCATTGGTTTGAATAGTCCACCGTATGGAAGTACAGGTAATTCATACCAGGCACCCAATACCTCACAAAATCATTCTAGACCTCCAATCCCTCCTCCGCATCCACCCACAATGCCATCAAGGCCCCCAGATCAACCACCTAGACCCAGCGAGAATGATATATATACTGCTAATCTAAGTCTACCCTGGAGGTATAGAAAAGGTGTTTTTTGCAAGAGATGTAAGAATACAGGTTACAAGCCTGATGGAAAATACTGTACCAATTGTTGGGAACAATACTATTTAAGAAAGAATGCTTATAATCCCAATCCAAATTTACATTGGAAATACCCCAAGAGCTACTATTGTTCGAAATGTAACAATACCGGTACCAAGACAAAGAATGGTAGGAGCTGTAAGGATTGTTATGAAAGATTCGCCCCTCGTAATGGAGTACGAGTATCTTCATCGACATCTTATGATTTGTTCGGGTCCACTACAACCACGAATTTTTTCACTCCTGGTCCATCATCAGCCAATTATTCAGGCCCTATACCAAATCAATTTTTCAACCAGTTTCCTGGCGGACCACCACCTGGCCAATTCCAATCTCCACCTCCACCTCCAATCCGAGTACGACCTGGGGATCCTCGTTTAGGTGGAGCTTTGTGTGGCCGTTGTAGAGGCTCTGGTGTTGTTCATTTTTTGTTGGACGAAGACCTTTGTCCCGTCTGTAGTGGTGTTGGTAGGTTATTCCGTTAGTTTATGTAGAATTATTATATGAGTCATTAATTATACTATTTACTATGAATATTTTTAATTGTTGGATGGATATTTATAATCTCCTAATTCGTAGAAGTTTTCTTTAATGTTTCTGATTGAAACAAATCTATTTAAAATGTTACCACTTCCAGCTTTGTCATTAGTACCAGACATTCTAGCACCTCCAAACCATTGTTGTCCTACAACAGCACCAGTGGATTTATCATTGATATAGAAGTTACCAGCTGAATAGCGTAATTTTTCTTCAACTTCTCTGACAACTTCCCTATCATTGGCAAAGACAGCTCCGGTTAATCCATACTTGGTGATACTGTCAATGCTTGATAAGATATTTGAGAATTCTGCATCCTTATAAACGTAAACAGTTAAAATAGGACCAAAGAATTCATTTTTGAAATTATCATGATTAGGATTTTTGGATTCAATTAAAGTAGGTTTAACAAAAAATCCTTTAGATTGATCATATTCACCACCGCTTAAGATTTCTAGTTCAGCATCGGCTTTGGCGTCGTCAATAACCTTGGATAATTTATCAAATGATTGTTGGTGAATAACTGGACCCATAAAATCATTCAATCCATTACCTTGTTTGATGGTTGACATTTCATTAATCAAAATATCTTTGAATTCTGGCCAAACTGATTCACTAACATATAATCTGGATAAGGCTGAACATTTTTGTCCTTGGAATTCGAAAGCACCTCTTAAGGTTGATAAAGCGGCATGTTTAACTGAAGCTGATGAATGAATAAGATGGAAATTCTTACCACCCGTTTCTCCCACAATTCTTGGGAAATCAATGTATTTATCTTGAGCAACATTTTGAGAAATCTTAACGTATAAATCTTTGAAAACTTTAGTTGAACCGGTGAAATGTAAAGCTGAGAATTTTTCGTCTTCTAAAACCAAGTCAGTAACCATTTGTGGCTCCCCTGGAATGAAATTGACTACCCCTTTTGGTAAACCAGCTTCTTCTAAGATCTCCAATAACAAATAGTTGGATAAAGCAGCAGATGCTGAAGGTTTCCATACAACAGTGTTACCCATCAAAGCTGGAGCACCTACTAAATTTCCAGCAATAGCAGTAAAATTGAATGGAGTTACAGCATAAACAAAACCTTCTAAAGGTCTGTATTCAGCTCTATTCCACACTCCTGGGGAAGTTTCCACAGGCTGTTGTTGGTATAATTCTTGAGCATATTTAACATTAAATTTGAAAAAATCAATCAATTCTGCAACAGAATCAATTTCAGCTTGATAAACATTTTTACCTTGACCTAACATAGTAGTAGCCAACATGTCATATCTGTATTTGGTGGAGATCAAGTCGGCAGCTTTTAAGAAGATAGATGATCTGTCAGACCAGGACATTTGCATCCATTTTAATTTCAGTTGTTTTGCAGCTTCAATGGCTTTTAAAACATCTTCTTTAGATGATTGTGAGACATTGGCAAGAACTTGTTTGGTATCAGCAGGATTTACCATTGGTAAGGTTTCATTTTTGAAAATTTTTTCACCATTAATAACTAATGGGATTTCTTTGGTAGATGAATATTTAGAAATTGATTTTTTCAATAACTCCCAATCTTGTGAATTCAAGTTAAACTCTTTAACTGATTCATTGCCAATCTTGGGAATTTTATTGATGGACAATTGAGATAAATATCTTCTAGTAGTTAAACTAAAAGCCTTAAACATAATTCCTTGATTAAAAAAATTGGAAGAATGGACAGGTTTTATATTATTCCGTTCCCCAAAGTTCGATCCCTCATCGATTTAAAATGGAAGTAAATCTAAGCGACCAGAAAAATGCGGGTTATTTGTAGCGAGATAGATAACCTTGTTAGTCACGTGATTCTTTCAATTGGTTAATCCAATTATCTATATCTTTTTTATTCTTTTCGAACATTTCTTGGTAAGAATCCAATTTGTTGTTGATATTGTTCAATGATTCATTCCACTGGTTGATTTCATTATCCATATTATTCAAACTTTGGTCTAAATTATCAATAAATTCAACAGAACTACCTATTTTCAAATGAATTTCACTCAAATACTTTAATCTTTGTATCAATAAACCACTTGACTTTTCAAAAGACTGGAGATTAGGTAGAAATGTCAAAAGCTCATTGATTTTGTCATTTTTGAATAATTCTAAAGAGCCTTCATTGACTTCATTATAATTGTTAATGAACTCAGTCTTTTCAAGGATTTCTTTGATTGATTCATTAACTTGGTCAATTTTGTACTCTGGATTATGTATGATATCGACTTTCCTATTTAACTCATTGAGCATCTGATCGATTGATTTGGTGGCATTGATGTCTCCTAACTTCCCTTCAAGTTTACTGATTTTCTTATCTAGCTCGAGAACTTCATCTATATCAGTTAATTTTTCTGCTTCTATATTTTCGTGACTAATGGTTTCCAAGCCTTCAAATATTTTCATTATTCTTTCCTTAAATCCACTCAAATCGTTCTTTTTCTTCAATTTCAAATCTTCTGCTAATTTGATTAATTTGTCAACTTCTTCATCCTCATCTTCGGTATCCAATTCATGCAATTCTCTCAAGATTCTGTTCAATTTGTTCTGTTTTGTTTCCTTAAATTGTGTTTTAAAACCACTATCGCTAAGTGATCTATCAACAGAATAATTGAAATTAATTTTCCCCTGGACGAATTGATTATCAAATCTTTTAAATGCTTCGCCAGTATTAATTTCTTCCTCAATTATATCAGGGTTATCACTAGCAGTAGGAACATGGATATCTGGCTCACTTTCGATATCTGATGTTTCATAAACACCTGATTCAATATCCATCGCGTCGATTGTTGCAAAAAAAAGTTGAGACTCAATAGATAAGATATAGATATATTTATACACATTATTTAACCGTAACCTAAATTTTCATAATCAGAATCGATGAATGAATGCTTCAAATATTTACCCCAAAGAGTTTCTAATTTTTTATCAACTTTTGTACCCTTTTGTTTGTCTTTGACTGGTTTACCTAACTTTCTACCGAGTTTTAACCAATCATTCACCAATAAGCTTTGCATTTTATAATGTTTATCATCGGTACTGTACTCATATTCATAGTTGAATGGTTTATCTCCTTTATTTATAGCAGACAAGTCAGCATAATATTGTGTATATCTGGTAGGAGAGAATGTTTGGTCAGTATAAGCTGGACCTAATGGTATGTTAGCAGGTTTCTTGGAAGGTATGGTCTTATCCTTTTTGAAAGTGAAATAATCAAATGCAGTATAAGGATTGTCATTGTCGTCTACTGAATCTAAATATTCCATATATTTATCGACCCCTTCGAAAAATGAATCCCAAGATTCGTAGTTAGATGAAGTAGATAATAAAGTATCCAAACCTGTGGTGTTATATTCCCATACTCTTAGACCAGGATTGAATGTCGGTATCACAGATGCTGTGACGTGAGCAATCGAATATCTTTCACCATTAACACCTGATTTCAGACGTTTTTTGATTGAAGCATAATATTCTTCCCTTAAAGATTCCAAATATCCCACTTTATTTCTAGGAGTACCACCAAGAATTTTCATTGGCTCTTGTTGTTTCAAAGTAACTTCATCGTCTTCTGATTCATCATCAAATTGATTCGATTCAATGTCTATTTCGAAATCAGGAATTTCGATATCTTCAAAATCAATGTCATCATAATCATCGTCTAATTCGAAGGATTCAAAATCTAAACCTTTAGCTTTACCCTTTTTATCCTTTCTCAGATCTTTCAACGATTTATAAGCAGCTTTAGCATCTAATGGGATAAAATGATCAATGTTCATATGTCCATAAAGTCCTCCAATAATGACATCCCGGAACTCATAGGTCCAAATGATATATTTCCTCAAACAACTGATATCATAGTTCTTTTCATTTGGTGGAACATGACCAGAAAGCCAAACTTTCATATTTCTGGCTCTCATTTCTTTCAAAACTACTCCTAACCATTCGAATAATTTATAACCTGGATCTTTCTTTCTATCACAATTATCAACCAAGGGATTGGACTGGAATAAGTATAATGTGTTTATGGATAATATAGCCAATTGGTTTGGAATAATTTCTCTAAAGAAATAAGCTCCACGGTTGAAAATATGTAATTGATTTTGGGGGATGAAAGGTGACCAAATCTTATACATTTCTCTTGTTTGCAAAGTTGGACCTGGAGCAAATAAGTTATGTGGATAAACATCATTATTACCTAAACTTGGAATTAAGTCAACCAATAAATTTCTTGGATTTGAAGTATCGGGATTTTTGAAAGCTTCATACATAATATCACTCACATTTTGATTCATATCAAAGATATTGAGCTCAGTTCTTGGGAAGTTTCTATCATTATCATGTCTAACATTATCTCCTGTCCAAATGATGAAGTCAATTTTATCTTTCAAATTTCTTTCAATCCATTTGATAGTTTCAGCCATCAAAATAATAGGAGAATCACAACCCAAGATGGCATCACCATATTTACCACTTGTTCCTTCCCCTTTATGACACAATTGATCCACATTTGATCCTTCCTTGTAGTACAAATCTGGGTGAATGTCAGTTATATGTAAGAATCTTCCATGAATTAATTGCTTGTTAACTCTAATAGGACTACGAACAGTTAAGTTCAAAGCTTGCAATTGTTGGGTATAAACGTCAGTCAAAGGATGTAGTGATACTTCGTTGACCGCATCTCTATAAAATGAACAATGATAAATGTAGGTACAAAAAATACCTATTAAAATAAGTATTTTAATCATAGTTGACAAAGAATATTTACTTCTTTCGCATATTTAGACCCTTCGGGGGTAGTGGCTTGGCAAATTCAAAACATGGTCAAAATTGTGAAATTCAAACTTTTGGTGTTATATCGGCTTATTGGACGAGTCTTAGTTATACTGAATGGTTTCATGGTATAACATAAACAAATTTTTAAAAAATGAATGTTTTTGTATGGAAGATTATGATGCAGAGTTGTAAAATTCGCAGGCTGCAAAATTTATGATAAGGTACAGAAAGTTTAATTCAAGGAAAAAAAAAAAACAGAATAATAATTGGAAGATTTCGAATTGGTTGAATGAATAAACGATTGATCCAGTTGATGCGTGGATAAGAAAGTTTGTATTGCATAACTGCCACCATGATAGTTGATGACAAGTGAGCTAAATGCATCATCAACCAATGTTTACATCGAGTGACTTACTTTAACAAAAATCTACAGATCACACGATATGCAAACAATAGATCAATGGTTTCCCAATTCAAACAATAATATCTCAATTAGTACAAATTCAGGGATTCGGCAATCAACAAGTAGTTGCAGTCATTTTAGGTCATCATAATTACCAAAACGTATTTTCACTCAAACAATGAAAAGTAAATAAGCGACAATTTAATACTACGAAAGGGGTAAAAACAACCTTTTCAACATCATCGAAACAATCGAATGCTTTTAAGGGTCAAAAGAACGTCAATATCGTCAAGTAGTTGACGAAAACTTCATAAACAATATTATTTTCAACCTACTTATCTAATTCACGTTACTTGTCAACCATCTACCTCAAAACCTTAAAGTTTGAACCCCTATCATTAATTGGTGTAATATCCCTTAGGAGCCCCAAAAATTTCCTCAATAATTCATCCCTTCAGATCAAAGATAATCTCAATAATAACATTTCTCAAACAGGTTAATAGATGCCTATTTTGAGCATAAATTTTTTTGGAATATTAATATTTCGCGTTTTTACCTGCGGGCTTTGAAACAGGCACATAACATATGATTGATGTTTTGATACCTATGATAACTTAAATATGATCCATGACTACCAACTAGACTTCAAATTGTCTTGAATTCTACTTCTGCTCTTTTCTACTCTTTCAAATCTCTAAAATTGCCCCATTTCTTGGGAATTCCCTTCAGATGTACCTGCAACCATTATTCTCGAAACACGAATTTGCGACTAAATTGTTTACATTTAATTAAAATCTAAATAGGTTAAAATGTTTAATTAATTCAACAGGGAAATAACATTGATTTGTAGAGGAATATAAATAACTTCTAATCCTTTGAAATTACAAGACATATATTTTTTTTAGAAAACACCTTTTGGTTGGAAACCTTTCATTCTTTTTAATTTTCATTTCATCAACATTCAATATGTACTTAACTCAAAAGAATTATAATAAACCAAACTTACCACCATTATCATCATTGTTAAAAGACCAACTGCACTATAAATTACCATCAATTGATACTTTTTATAATGGTTCAAATGTATCAACAGAATCTATAATGAGTAATGTTAGTGCCCCTGCCACTCCTTTGACAACAGTTTCAACTCCAATTTTACCAATGATGAATCCTATCAAGAAGGAAAACCAATCTTTAAATTTACCAGGTCCTGCTATCACTATACCCGTTATAAAACAATCACCATCACCTAAAAAATCTATTGAAGGTGAAAAAAAAGTAACACCAGAAAAAAAGAGAAAAACTGATAAAGCTTTTGCTTTTATTAGTCATTCACTTCAAACTTTCCCATCCCAAGAACCTTCAATCGATAATGCTCCTTTAGCTAGAAGGAAAAGAAGAAGAACTTCACCAAATGAATTAAATATTTTAAATCAAGAATTCATGTTAGGTTCAACTCCTAATAAATTAAGAAGAATTGAAATCGCTAACAAAGTTTCAATGACTGAAAAAGCTGTTCAAATTTGGTTTCAAAATAAAAGACAAAGTATCAGAAAACAAAGTAATAGTCAAGGAGAAATAACTGTTTTACCACCAACAGATTCAATTGATAATTCACCAAATACTTCGATTAATAACTCATCTATCATAAATTCCATGAATAATTCCATCAGTAATTCAGTTAACAATACTGTGAATTCATCAATTATATCCTCAACTCCAATCAAACCATCATTAAATAAATCACAATCATTTTCAAGTCCTGATAGTTCTTTTAGAACTTCATCACCAATAAAACAAAGATCATCATCAGCATCATCGATATTTTCAAAACCAATCGTTCCAGTTATACAATTAAATCAATCACAAATAATTCAATCAACTCCTAATAAATCCATCTTAAATGAAGATTCTTTAGTACTCAATGAAACCAAAAAGAAAAACCATTCATCACTTACAAATGTAAATAATTCAATGAGAACTTTCAAATTAGGTAAGTTCAAAGTACGTAACGATAACAAAGAAAACCCTACTAAGAAAAGTAAAAATAATAAAATTCAAAACTTATTAAATAATGCTGCTGAAGAAAGAAAACCTTTAGCTGAAATAAGTAACAATAAAAGAGTTAATGAAGGGGTTCAAAGTTTATTATCTTTAAGAGAAGGTAACTGGAGATAAATTGTATATTACATAGTTTGCATATATTAGCATTTATTTCTTCTCTAAATCGTTTTTTTCAATTTTTGCAACTTTCCATAAAAGGTAAAATCGAGTAAAACGCTCCGCTTACGTAATCCATACTAATTTTTGTCTGTTGATAGTGAGGAATCAATTTTGATGCGCCTACTTTAAATCGGAGTAATGAAGTTAATTAAGGAAATTTTCATCTTATTGACTTTGGTCACCACCGCTACGTGTTACTCCTTTGAAGCCTTAAAGAGGGATACCAAAGATGAATACCTTGTGAAGAAGTTACCAGGTTTATTCGATATGCCTCATGATGAAATCCCCCTTATGTTCTCGGGACAATTGGAGATATATAAAGAGAATGATACCAATTTATTCTTCTGGAAATATGTTGATAATAACATTGACCCTGAATTCAAGAAACGTACAATTTTTTGGCTTAATGGTGGACCAGGATGTTCATCAATGGATGGTGCTTTAATGGAAGCTGGACCATTTAGAATTAGTGATGATGGTAAAGTTATTAAAAACGAAGGATCTTGGCACAATGCTGGTGATATTGTGTTTGTTGATCAACCCGCGGGCACTGGGTTTAGTTACACAAAAGAATATGATCATGATCTTGATCAAGTTGCAAGACAATTTTTGAAATTCTTGGAGAAATTTTATGAATTGTTTCCTGAAGATAGAGAAAATGAAATTTATTTCGCCGGTGAAAGTTATGCTGGTCAGTATATTCCTTACATAGCTAAAGCTATTTTAGACTTCAACAAAAACACCGATAAACCTTATAATTTGAAAGGTTTGTTAATCGGTAATGGTTGGATTGCTCCTGATGTACAAAGTTTATCATATTTACCATTTGCATTGGCTGCCAATATTATAGATAATAAGAATTCCGAATGGGGTAATATTCTCAGACAACATGAAAAATGTCAAAATGTTGTCAATTCCAAGTCAGGAGATACCTTAAGTGATTCTGAAGTTGTCAGTCGTACTTGTGAAGTTATTTTGAATAAGATTTTATTTGCAACTTTAGATCATTCCATGAATGAAGATCAAAGATGTTTTAATATGTATGATTACACATTGAAAGATTCATACCCATCTTGTGGAATGAACTGGCCACCTGATTTGGTCAATGTTAATCCATTTTTGAATTCTGAAGAAGTTCAACATGATTTGAACTTAAAATTATTCAAGAAATGGCATGAATGTTCAGGAAAAGTCGGTAGAAACTTCAATGCTAAACATTCAATTCCTTCAGTAAAAATCTTACCTGATATTTTGGAACAAATTCCTATTGTATTGTTCCATGGTAATAGAGATATCATTTGTAACTATATTGGAGCAGAAAATTTCATTAAAGAGATGAAGTGGAATGGAGAGACAGGTTTCAAGAGTGATGAAACATTTGATTGGATTTATAATAATGATATCAGTGGTTATATCAAAACTGAAAGAAATTTGACTTTTGTAAACGTTTTCGATTCTTCTCATATGGTTCCATTTGACAAACCTGAGGTATCAAGAAGTTTAATTGATATATTATTGCAAAATTACGATATTGTTGACTTTGAAGCAACTGGTGGAAGCAAGAAAAGAGCTATCAAGACATATCCATTAGGAGTTAGAAAATTAACATCACCATCACCATCAGAGTCTGCCGATGTCAATTCTATAATCGAATCTGCATCTATGTCAAAAGCTACTGGTAAAGCAAAACCATCATCCGTTGTTAGTGATACATCCGCTTCATCTTCACCTTCATCAACTACTACCGATTTATCCGACTCAGACTCAGATTCAGATAGTGATGATGAAAACGAAACATCCAGTAAACTTACTAGAATAATTCAATTCATCGTCCTCGTCATTATCTTATGGGGAATTTATATGTTATATTCTCATTATAGAACCAGACCATCATCCATTATAAAGACCAAACCTTCAGGAAGAAAGAAGAACGTCCAATGGGCCGATCAATTGAGACAATTCCATGACGGTGATGCTAACGAACCTGGTTTCATTACTAAAGCATTAAATAAATTCAGAGGAATTGATGATCGTGGAAATTACGATCATGTTGCTGAAGATATTGAATTAGGAGAAAATGTCAATCACATTGATGAATTCATAATCGATAGTGACGACGAAACTCATCCTTATAAAGAATCACAAAGGTCACAATCAGATGAATCCCATCAATCTCAAGATGGAACTAATGATACCAAGTCAGATGTTTAAAATATAAAACGAACTGTGCGAAGTGCGAAAATTCTCTCTCATCAACCTTCCAATGTTTAAATCATTTGTACGTTCGTTAGCTACAAATGCTAACACCCAAGTGTTTAAACTTCAAGAACCACCAAAATATGTTTTAGGTTCATTGAGATCATTTCCAAGTTTGGAGCCAAAAGAATTTGTAGCTTTACCAAACGATTTCTTGAATTTACCAACCAGAAGAGATATATTATGGAGTGCTGTTGTTTATGAAGAAGATAAAGCTAAAATTGAAACTACACAAGTATTCACTAAAGGTGATGCTATCTACTCACATAAGAAATTAAGACCACAAAAGGGTTCAGGTAAAGCTAGAGTTGGTGATGCCAATTCACCTCATAGATATAATCCTATCAAAGCTCATGTTATCACAGCTCCTCATGATTGGTCAACTGAATTACCAAACAAAATCTATAATAAAGCCATGGCCACTGCTTTATCGGAACAATATAAAGATGGTAAATTGTACATAGTAGGAAATAACGAATCATCAGAATTGAATGAATCTGATTCATCAATCATTGATTTTAAATATGGTTATCCTGAAACCATCAAACAATTTAAAAATCAACATCATTTGAAAAATTTGAATTTACTTTTTATAACGGATATTGAAAGATCAAATTTAACTAAAGCCATAGAAGGTGATAAAGTTAAAGCTTTAACTAAAGAAAATGTTGAAGTTAGAGATATTTTGAAAGCCAATAGAGTTTATATTGAATTACCGGCATTACAATGGTTCATTGGAAAATACTTGTGAATAAATACTTGTGAATAGATTAAGAATAAATGAAACTAAATGATTCTTCATATAACTTCTCTTTGTTTAACACTTCATCTTTAGGGCTTGAAGCCCTAACAAGATGGTGACTGCGAATTATTTTTCACTATAGTTAAAAAATGTCACTCCCTCAACAAAATGTCTCGAAGCGACTTAGACTCTTGGTGAAAAACTTTCTCATTGAAAAAAAAAATTTATTATTGAAACTAAACCAAGATGTCATTAGTTGTTCAAGAAGAAGGTTCATTCCAACACATTTTACGGTATGTTATTATCGCCAATAATCATAATTAAGAAGTTCATATAGTAGAGAGTAAGAATCACCCGAAATACCAATATTTCATTAAATCATGAGTGAATTTAAAGGTTCCTTAAAATCGTTTTCATCCAATTTTCAAGTCATTTAAATTAAGTACATTCACATAATCAAGGCACCCATGAGTTACTCGAGCCATATAAAGGTCAAACATACAAGTATCACATCAAAGTGGGACCACAAAAAATTTTTCAAGACTCTTCATATGAATATCCTTTCTTATCAATAACGAATACTAACAATTTTTAGTTTATTAAATACCAACATTGATGGTAGAATCAAAATCATGTACGCTTTAACCAAAATCAGAGGTGTCGGTAGAAGATACTCTAACTTGGTTTGTAAAAAAGCTGATGTTGATTTAAACAAAAGAGCTGGTGAATTAACCCAAGAAGAATTAGAAAGAATTGTTACTATCATGCAAAACCCAACTAACTTCAAAATCCCAGCTTGGTTCTTAAACAGACAAAAAGATCAAGTTGATGGTAAAGATTACCACGTCTTAGCTAACAACTTAGAATCCAAATTAAGAGATGATTTAGAAAAATTAAAGAAAATCAGATCCCACAGAGGTATCAGACACTTCTGGGGTTTAAAAGTCAGAGGTCAACATACCAAAACTACTTCAAGAGGTCGTTAATCTACTTATACATTATCATGTAATTTAATAAATATTACGTTTGTAATAAGAGTACTCTAAACAACAAAACTGTAAAATTCGAACTACACACTATCTAATTGGGATTCAAAGGTTCAATATTCCAGATATTTTCAGCATATTCGTCAATACATCTATCAGAAGAGAAGAATCCCATATTGGCAACTGAAATAACTGATTTTTTAACCCATCTATGTAAATGGTCTAAATCTTTTTCATCACCACCATGGTGACCATAGATTTTTTCTAATCTCTTATGACAATCTAAGAATAATTCGAAATCATCACTGACTAAATAATAATCACCATGGTATTTGATGCTATCTACTAAAGTTGAATATTCATGAGCTTCTCCGAACATGCCTGATTGGATGGCATTAAATACCTTATTTAAGTTGTCTGAAATTTTAACCCCATGGTAAATATGATCGTGTCTTATTTCTTCAACTGATTCAGATAAATTACCGAAAAGGAAAATATTGTCTTCACCGATTTCTCTAGTGATTTCCACATTAGCACCATCGACTGTACCAATGATTAAACCACCATTCAAGGCGAATTTCATATTAGAAGTTCCTGAAGCTTCAGTACCAGCAGTAGAAATATGATTTGACAAATCTGAACCTGGACAAATAATTTCGGCTTTCGAAACATTATAATCAGGAATGAAAACTACTTTCAATAAGTTATCAATTTCAGGATCATTGTTAACCACATCACCGACCTTATTGATTAAATGAATGATAGTTTTAGCCATGTAATAACCTGGTGCGGCTTTACCACCGAAGATTGAACATTTTGGAATGAAATATTTTAATTTGATTTCATCAATTGATTTACCTTCAGCCAATAATTCCTTGATCCTTAAGTATCTATAAATGACAGCAAAGATGTTCAATTGTTGTCTTTTATATTCATGAATTCTTTTAACTTGGACATCAAACATAACGGTTGGATCAACATCAATACCGGTTTCAGATTTAATCAATTTAGTTAATTTGATTTTGTTGGCATACTTAATTCTATCCCATTTCTTCAAGAACTCATCATCATCAACGAATTTTTCCAATTTTTTAAGATCAGTTAAGCTGGTTAAAAATTTATAATCTGGATCATTCAATGATTCACTGATTAATTGAGCTAATTCAGGATTAGCTTGTTTTAACCATCTTCTTGGTGTGATACCGTTGGTGACATTGGTAAATCTATCTGGTCCAAGAATTTTAACAAAATCCTTGAAAATAGTAGTCTTGATCAATTCACTATGTAATTCAGCAACCCCATTAGTTTTATGGGAACCAATAATAGCCAAATGAGACATTCTAACGGATTTTGGTTCCAGTTCTTGAATGATCGAAACTCTAGCTAAGATATCCCTATCATTAGGGAATTTCTTTTCCACAGCTTTCAAGAAGAAATAATTGATATCATAAATTATTTCCAAATGTCTTGGTAAAAGATGTCCCAAAACACTAACTGGCCATTTTTCTAAAGCTTCTTGCATAACAGTATGATTAGTGTAACCAAAAGTTTGAGTAACAATTGACCAAGCTTGATCCCATGTTAAACCTTCTAAATCAACCAAAATTCTTTGTAATTCAACGATAGCTAAAGTTGGGTGGGTATCATTTAATTGAATAGCAATTTGTTCGGGGAATTTGGTCCAGTTGTTGTCATGAGACTTCTTAAATCTACGAACAATATCATGCAAGGAGGCAGAAACCCAGAAGAATTGTTGTTTCAATCTTAATTCTTTACCTTTATCAAAATTGTCATTAGGATATAAGACTGAAGTGATTGATTCAGCTCTTTGTTGAGCTAAAACTGATTGTTGATAATCACCAGAATTGAATTTAGTGAAATCGAACTCATTAGTTGGTCTAGCATTCCATAATCTTAAATTATTGGTGTTAGAAGTATTGAACCCTGGAATTGGGAAATCTACAGCAACAGCTAAAACTCTTTCACCTCCGTTCCAAACTTTTTTAGATTTTCCAGTTGATTCATCATATGTTTCATAGACATAACCATAAAAATCAACAGGAATTTGAATTTCATTTCTAACAATTTCCCAAGGGTTGGAAAATTTTAACCAATAATCCGGAGTTTCAATTTGATAACCATCAATAATCTTTTGCTTGAAAATACCATATTGATAATTCAAACCATAACCCCAACCACTATAGTTCTTTGAACTCAAAGAATCGACGAAACAAGCAGCTAATCTACCTAAACCACCATTACCTAAACCAGCATCTGGTTCTTGATGTAAAACATCTTCTAAGTTGAAACCTAAATTACTCAAAGAGTTTTTGGTGTTATCTCTACAATCTAAATTGACTAAAGCATTATCCATAGCTCTTCCCATCAAGAATTCTAAAGAGAAATAATAAACCCTTTTACCATCATGAATGGTTTGTCTTTGTTGAGTGTTGGCCCAATCAATGACCAATTCATCTCTAATAGTAATTGAAGACGCTTGATAAGCTGCTAAGGCATCACAATTTAACATATTTCTAGCCAAAGTGGTTTCAACATGATTGATGAAATTTTCTTCGAAAGTTTCTTCATCATTCTTACCATTCTTTTCATTCTTAGATCTTGAATTCAATAATTTCAATTTGGTATATTTTAACCATACTGCTTTAGATTGTTCAGGAATTTCTGCATCTAATGATTTAATCTCGGTGGGGGTAAAACCGGTGTTGGTTCTTTTCAATTTTGGTGATGGTAAATCACTTGGTGTAAGATAATCTCCCATGACTTAAAAATGTCTTCAATTGGAATTTTGAATATGTGGAAATGTTTAAACCTTTAATTGAAATTTAGAAAAGGGTAGTTCCTGAATTAAAAGGGGGTTTTTTGTTGGGGGGTTTCTAATAAAATAAGGGCGAAAAACGATTGCAAAAATATGCGACACTCCCTAAGTATTTCTTTTTGTTACTAAAGACCCTTGAATGATATTCGTCAGATAAATTCGGTTAACTTGATCAGTGAATATCAATGATATGGGTTAAAGGATATCTGAAGATATTGGGATCTACTTGAAAATAATAAGCACTGATAAGAAGATATTTATAGTAACTTCGCAACCTTATCTGGTGTGGTGGTATGATTACTGGGGATTAATAATGGGACGAAAAAAATAGTTTTTAAGGGGCATGTCGATGATCAGCTTATCCAAATTCTCCGAGTTTGAGATTTTAGGTTACTTTGGCTTTTCGCCAGTAAATGCTTTAATTTTTTAGGCAAGTTGTCCATTAGAATTTCGGCTCATGTGGTACATAATTAATTGGAGGTTAAAATTTACGAGAGTGCGATCTTCGGGAATTATTCCGAAAGATTTTTGCAACCATTTATTGCTGTTCGACGAAATTCAGCAAAATTCCCTTTCGGTTGTTTTTTTATCAAAATAATTCCGAATGTTCGAGAGGAAGTTTATTTGGTCAATTGTTATTTATGTGTGAATACAAAAAATTCTTAAAAGAATCGCTTTCTTGGTTATGGTAGTGTTTGAGCAAAATGCATTCTCAAATCATATGACAAAAATCAAAATCAAGTGTTCTTTCAAACTTTGGAGTGTTTTAAAAAATCAAATTCAATCATGGATCCAAGTAAGAGAATCATCAGTCATATGAACAAAGGTCATCAAATTTCAATTGTAGATTATTTGGTAGTTTATGGTAACGTCAAATTATCAGAATTAGTTGAATCATCAGCTCAAATTTCTGCCATTAATGAAAAGTCAATGGATATCACTTATTTTACTAAATCCAATTCGAAGCAAACCAAAACTTTCAAATGGAAAGATATCCCAGAAGATGATAATGTTACTGTTAAAGATATGTCTGACTTGAAAGCTAAATTGGTTTCTATGGCTAAATATGCTGCTTCCAAACAAGGTTATTCACATGTTCAAGTTACCGAGTATCCAAGATTGAACAAAGATACTGCTCTTATGACTTCATTACTTGCTATCTGCATAATCGGGTTATATGATATGAGACTTTTGAAACGTTTATTGGCCAACGATCCAATTACTTCATCGATATCTCCTTATTTCCCTGCCAAATTTTGGAATTTATTAGGGTCCATTGAAAGAAACTTTAAATCTTACGTTGCAGGTCTTTATGCTATTCATATTGGTGAAATTGTTTACTATACTATTCCCAATATGATAAGATTCAGGGTTCCATTCCCACAAAGTGTTGCTTGGTGTGGACTTCATTTCATCGAAGGTTTCTTAAGAATAATCCAATTCAGGAATCTTAAAAGTGCCAAAGGAGCTTAGTTTAACACGTCTATTACCTATTTAACTAGTCGAATTTATTTCCTTGTAGAAATGAATGAAATTGTATAACTCCATCTTTAACACTTCAGTATTCAAGTCGTCCTTATTTTCGTAGTCATATCTAAATTCGAAAGGAGGTATCTTGGTGGTGGTGGGCTCGTCGCTAACATCATGATATTGAGCTAAATAAGGATGTTCTAAAGCTTCTTGGACTGTGATTCTCTTTTTAGGGTCAAAAACCAATAATCTCTCCAATAAATCGATTCCAAGGGGATTAATTTCTTGGAATCCATATTTTTGCAACCTATTAGGGTGATTTTCGAACACTGATTTGAAATCCAATCTAGGATAGTTCAGTATACTTTGTAGAAATTGTTTAGACCGAATTGTTTTGATGCATTTACTCTCTTCTTCGTTGTATGCTGGATTACCTAATAATTGTGTAATCAATAAAATCTGATGTTTGTAATCTTTCCCCGGGAATAGAGGTATTCCTGTAAACATTTCTGCCAAAATGCATCCCACTGACCATGTATCAACAGCAGTTGAATAATTAGACACAGTTAACATTATTTCTGGGGCCCTATACCATCTGGTAGCCACATATTCAGTTAGATTCGAAATCTGTTGTTTTTGTCTCCTTTTGGAGCCTCCATCTACTGGATCTTCTTCATCTACCAATAATCTACTCAAACCAAAATCACATATCTTGAGGTCAGAATCTTCATTTATCAAAATATTTGAAGGTTTCAAATCTCTGTGAATAACATTCGACAGATGGATATATTTTAGACCTCTCAATATTTGATAAATGAAATACTGAACATGGTCATCGTTCAACAAACACTTATGAATAATCGTGTGTAAATCGTTGGGAAGATATTCTTCAATTATGTAAACCTCATTGAATTCATTGATACTCTTTGGCATTTGAATATCTAATAATTGCACCACATTTTCATGAAACTTGAATTTATCCAACAATTTAATTTCTCTTATGGTTCTCAAAGTCACTAGAGGATTTTCAAAAGCTTCTATCCTCTTAATTGCCACTTTTCTTCGTGTAGGTTTGTGTATCGCAAGGCACACTAATCCATATGCGCCTTGGCCTAAAGGTTTAATAATTTGAAACTGAGGTGAAATATTATACGTAACTTTTCTACCTCCCATTACGATAGTATGAATGATGCTTGTAAGTGAATAAGAACGTTGAAGTGATTCAGGGACTGGTCATAATTTAAATAGTTTCAGAAATTACCACATTTCTAAAAAATATTTTTATTTTATGCACATTTGTTTCATCCTATTGTTCAATTACTATTCCGCATTAGGATAGGTAATTGTTTTTTTGCAGCTTTGCGACCAACCACTCCTCTACTCTAGGTACTAGAGTTCTAAGCGGGTGTGAGACTTCTCCATTGTCCTATATATCCTATGGTTGTATATGAAGTTCAAAATATCTATCCACTCCTGATTGTTTTTGTCAATAAATCGATGGATTGCACTTCGATCTAGATATTTTTTACGAGCCCCCTGTTTCACATTTATCGGTAATTAGCAACCCCTGAAACACACTAGAGATCGTAAAAACCTGATTCATTATTATACGTGTATTTATAATCTATCGTAGTAAGCACTAATGTCATATTTCTGTCTCAACTTGTCACCATTAACTTTCAAATAAACCAATGAAAAGGATGAAATAAGAATGATTCCTAAAATAATTGAATACAAGATACCAGGACCTAAGGCAACCAATAATGGATCCACAACGAATGTGGCTATGGTTGCCAAAATCTGTCTTACTAAATTGTTTAATGCAACACCAGTAGCTCCTTTACCAGGTAATGTATCTACCAAATAAGTGACGGAAACTCCGATTACCAACATAGAGGAGAAACCAAACAATGCTGTACCAACTAAAGGTACCACCCAATGCAAATGATATTTTAATGTCCATCCGAAAATTAGACATGCGGGAATGTATAAGATAGTGGCAATGATTAGATTCCATGAAATTCTTGACTCTGGGCTTAACTCTCCATTATGCTTGTCAGCATACTTTCTCAATAATTTATCATTCCATCTACCCCCAAAAATTGAGGCCAAAATATAAGTTACGGAGTTGGGAATATATAATAAACCAACTATTAGTGTACTGTAATTATAAGGAGCTCGGCTGTATTCATAGGATATGGTGATGTTGAAAAAATAAATAGCTGCAAAACAAATAGCTGAATGTGATATTACTAGTATCACTGGAGGGTACGTGAGTAGAACAAGGGAATGTAAAGGCTTGATCAATAGTTCGTATGATTCAAATTTAAAATTTTCCCACTTTTCCCTTTTGGATTTTGGTACATCAAGCTCTTTGCTTAATCGACTTTGTAAAGCTTCAATCTGCACCCTTTTAGAATAGTCTGATTTTCTGGTATCTAATCTAGATAAATAAGGTGTGATAGAGTCCCCAACACCGTTGTCGATGTTAAAAAGCCCTTCTTCGTTGTCGCCTCTTGATGACCTCGACTCTAACCGTGAAATTTCACTCAACATAGAATCGATTTGTTGCAATGAGGGCAATCTCAGAAGATTGTTTTCCTTGTCGCTGATTTCCTGTGTTTTCGAAGCATTCTTTTCTTTATCCTTCTCTGATATCGAATCATTGAGATTATCCGAGGTGTCCTCGTCCTCTATTTCTTGAGCTCTTAACTTTTGAAGATATTCTCTTACATTTGCCAAGTTATCCTGCTTCCTCAAGGTTTCAGGCAACGCAAATATAATCAAAAAATCTGCCATTCCAGCAGCTATGACCAAAACCCATTGAGTTGCCCTCCAACCCCATGCTTCAGCTACAGCTCCTCCAATGATGGGAGATAAGAATGGTCCCATCAAAGGTCCTAAATAATACCAACCCATAGCTTTACCCCTTTGGTCAGGGGGATATAAATCAGCGATTGTACCAGCTCCCACAGCTTGTACTGAAGCGGAACTTCCCCCACATAATACTCTGAATACAATCAATGCTGAAATACTAGGTGAAAAAGCCGATCCTATACTAAATCCGAGGAATAAGGTGAAAGATATCAAATAGATAGACCTCCTACCATATTTTTCACTCAATGATGACCACCAAAGTGGGAATATTCCTAACGATAACAAATAAATACCCACTGATATATTTACAAGTATAGTGGTCGTATTCAAATCTTCCACGACATCATCTATGGCTGGTAATAGAATTGATGTCCCCATAGGTCCCACAACAGCTGCAAATCCTATTATGAAAACAATGAAGTATTTGATCTGCCTAGGATAGTCTCTTGGATCTTCATATTCTGGTAATATAGCTAAGTGGGATAATAGGCCCCTCCGATCTTTCATTGGAACACGATTGGTTTTAGTTGACATGTTTGTCTGAGTGCTGTTCAAACCGGTTTCATTGACAGACGCCCCAGTACCTGTTTCGGCCAGTTTTTCACTATCCCCATTATTATCACTACTGTTTTCAGACTGTCTTATATTGATCTCCTGAGGATCTTGGTTATTTAGTTGTGACTGCTCTGACTCAAGGGATGATAAACTATGTATATCAGCGGTTTCATTAACCATGATAAACTATAGTTGAGTAAATTAGTAAACTTTGTACTTTCAGATGAATAAGGAAATGTGCGATCTTTATTACTAAAATATCTTATGAAATCACAAGCAATATTCAAGTCTTAGCAATAATACTATAGGTTCAATGGAAGGTTGACTTGAGACGTTAATTCTATTCTCAAAGTGTACCTGAAAGTAAATGTTCATGAAACACCAGGATTTCACACTAATATATTTTATCTCGGTACGGTGTAGACTTTATTCCGAGAGAGTAAAGTCGGTCTTAAAATTGAGAGCTCTACCAAAATAGTAGCTCTGAAAATACTGCTCAAGATCGAAACATACCAAGGTCAAAAGTCTGGCCCATCTTCGTAATGGACAAGGATATTATATGCTGTTGTCATCGTAAGTGTGAACAAAAATCGGATTAATGATTCTTGATTTTTTGATTGGGTCACTCTCATCTTTCTGATACCTTCAAGTACTCATGATTCAACTTTCAGGCCCCGTATTTCTCTTATGAGACTTTTCTTTGTTCGAGGGTTCTCCAATGGAGTTCTCTCTACCTTTTCCAGTTCCCACTATCACGGTGATAGCTGAAAATACCGATGTCTCTGAAAACGACACTCTTTGCGACATTAAGTATACCCTTCAAATCTAAGTTACTCGCACTCATCAACTAAAGATGGCACTTTTTGGATCAAGTTCACCACAAATTACTACCCAAAGTGATCTCAAAACTCAAATTCAAAATGATATCACGCAAGAGTTAGCTGTTGCCAATGCTTCCGAATTAATCAACAAAGTAACAGAAAACTGTTTCGAACATTGTATCCAAGTACCTGAAAATATTTTAACTCCTCAACAAGATAATTGTGCTAACCAATGTTTAGCTAGATATATGAAATCATGGAACGTTATATCAAAAACTTATGTCAATAGAATTCAAAATTCCAAATAACAGACTTGTACATATTAAATAAATTCTATCACACATCCCTACTTTAATTTTCAACTTGATTGCCCATGAATTCTTGTATCCAAGATTTTTTTTGGTCCATGAACTCGCCTAGTATGACTTCTTGGGCCTATAATTTCAGTCGGCCAAATCATAAGATGGCCAGAAAGATATTTAGAGGCAAAACTATGTAGATAGTTCCTCAACTAACGAACGCGAGAGTTTCAAACTGAGATAGGCAGATTATTTGATTTTCACCGTCACCAGAGTAACCTAAGATAAAGCCTTTACTCTAATGAATGACTGTTTATCACTCATCCAATCAAAATACCTCTTATCTCTCCGTGTTAGTTGAGTGCAGTTTTGTGTGAATTGAGAAACTTAAAGTGAGAAACTGAGAAATAAAATCAGTGAGATTGAAGATAGTGGCGATAAAATGAATTCAACAGTTGCATCAGAATATTCTTCAGAAATTCACACCACCCCAATAGAACACAGATTTAACCCTTATTCTGATAATGGGGGTACTGTTTTAGGAATTGCGGGTAAGGACTTTGCTGTTTTAGCTGGTGACACTAGACAAGTTGAAGGATACAGTATAAATTCAAGATATGAACAAAAAATCTTTAATGTGGGTGATGATATCGTAATGACAGCTAATGGATTTGCTGCTGATGGTAGTGCTTTAATTGATAGGTTCAGAAATCAATTGAAATGGTATAAATTTGATCATAATAACAAGAAATTATCTGTTGCAAGTTCTGCTAGATACATCCGTCATTTATTATATAGTAAAAGATTCTTCCCATATTATGTCAGTACTTTGATTGCAGGTTTGGATGACGAAGGTAAGGGATGTGTTTACTCCTTTGATCCAGTTGGTTCATATGAAAGAGAACAATGTAGAGCTGGAGGTGCTGCTGCAAGTTTAATCATGCCTTTCTTGGACAATCAAGTTAATTTCAAAAATCAATATCAACCAGGTAGTGATGGAACTGAAAAGAAACCATTGAGATATTTGGAATTGGATGAAGTGTTGGAATTAGTCAAAGACGCATTCTCGTCAGCAACTGAAAGACACATTCAAGTTGGTGATGGATTGGAAATTTTCATTGTCACTAAAGAAGGTGTAAGAACTGAATATTATCCATTGAAGAGAGATTAGAAATGTACAAAAGTTTTAACCTATCTCTCAAAGAAGATCACGTTTAGTCGTTGGATCGTTTGATCGTTTGTTCATTTCTATATAATTTCCTCAAGTCACATTTTAAACTGGTAAAGAAAATTTCTTACCATGTAAAACTCTAGTATAATAAATGTAAAAGAAATCAGAATATATAACAGTTTGGAGTATTCCTGATAAAATTGAAACATAATCAAATCTTCCCTCAGCAAAGTATCTATAAAACCAATTTGGAATATATAAGGCACGGTATAATCCCAATGCAAAAATATAATGAGTTGTTATATTTTCAGCTTCACCAGTCTTTTGTAAAATGAATAATTGTGGAATAATAGCAACACTTTCTAACCATAAAGAAAATGACCAGATAACTTCACTGGCAGTATATTTATGAGTAAAAATTAATGAAGCAATTGCTGCACCACCTAATAAGTATCTAACTGGAAAGTTATCGACATTTTCTTTGATCGATTTTTGATATTTAGCTACCATGATGTAAACAGTGTAGATGGATGAAGCAATAAAGAATATCTTCATTAAAGTGTTATAGAACGAAACATACTTGAAGAAAAAATTCAAATATCTAGTAAGGAAAACAACAACATATAACACTTGAGTCTTAATTGATAAACCGTTGATGGATTTGTTACGTTCAATTGAATATAACAATAACAATATACTAGCTAAATGTGATAAATCACCGAAGAATCTAAAAATATTCATTTCGTGGTATTTTGGTCAACTGTCAAGATTCAGGTTCACCGCATTTTTTATGATTTGGATTAAGTCGTGTGGTGGCTGGTTTGATCCTAGGGTCTTAGTTGAACAATTTTTAGAGAGGATAAATGCATTTACATATATTGAACTAACAGGAGTTGGGAAACAACCTTAAAAATCCATCTTATCCAACATTTCTTCGTAAGAAGATTCATCCACGATAACTTCATTTTGTCTTATATTGAGTCCATAATGTCCTACTCGTTCATATTGATACTTTTCGTTTTGTAAGTACTCGTTTAACTCATCGGTACCATCGAACCAATGTCCATGATCCTCAGAGTGCAAGTTATAAGTGAAATCTGTCAATGACTGTTCATCCAATTTATTCCCCTGTAAATGATCTTTACTGAAAGTTTTGAATGTCTTGAATTTGGTGGGTGATTTGAAGAATATAGCTGATGGGTAATTACTGATTTTGTATTCGTCAAGGAATTTGGTTGAATCTATCAAGTCGATGAAAAGAATACTGAATTTGATATTATGTTGATAAGATAATTGCTGATAAAAATGGGTAGGGTATTGGTAATCTTGCCAAATAGGTAAATAACTCAAAGCGAATACTATCAAGTTCCCCTTTTTACGTCTTTGATTGAATTCTTCAATCTTTCGTATCTCGAAAATATTAGACTCTAACTCTTTGTTGATGGTATCGGTATTTTCGTTAATGAAATTTACCAAATCGATCAAATTACGATTTCCTTTGAATGGTTGAATAGTTTTGGCTACATTGTTGTACAAAAACACTGAAGGATATCTAGTTGGTTTGAAATTACTCTTCAATATTCTATTTTCAGCGGCGTTAGTTTTGGCTAATTGAAATTCTTCATCGTTGTCGTATAATTCACCTAATTGACTATAAATAGGATCAAGTAATTCACAGTATTTACAATTAGGTTTTTGGAAAAGAATTAAAGTATTTTTAGATGCAGATAATACTTGTCTTTTGTTAGAATCAGTTAATTTGATTACCTCTGCTTGACAATTTATTAAAAATAGTATTAACCAAATCAAAAACTTCATGAAGATTTTGCGAGTTTTTGATAATGCTCTAATGAGAGGGTAATCGATTCACTGAGAGAAAGTATCACCAAATTTCGCTAAATCTATGGAAGATCAGCAGAATATGTAAATCAATTGTTAAAAATAAGATATGCCTGGATCAAATGTACTAGTAGATTGTAGTCGGACAATAGGAAATGAGCATCATCGCCTCGAAGCAGTAATTCTACGACGAAATCAGATTTAAAGTTGGGATTGCTCAAAAATAATACTAAAAAAGTTACGGCAACAAGTAACCTCTACTCCAAAAGCCTCGTGATATTCTAAATAACTGGTCAAAAGACTGAGATTAAGTGTATTTTTAGAATTATAACCAGTTGACTGCGAAAAAAATTCAAATTTTCCGAGATGGCTGGTTGGAAATTTTACGTTTGCAGCCATGTTATTCCTGGTTGATTTACCATTAAAAGGTAATTTCATGCAAGGTTTGCATTGAAGACTCGTTTATGAGCTGGTTTTGGACGAATGTATCGTAAAAAAATTGATCACCTTCTTATTCTGATCTAAATGCCAGCTTTCGATTCAGACCAGCTGATCTAAGTAAAACTATTTAAGTCAAACGTTTGACCCCCAATAACTCATTAAATAATTAATTATATTTGCAATGTTCAAACAATTATCAGCTACCTTAGTTTTAATTAGCACTGCTTTAGCTGCATCATCTTCAGAATTACCAACTTTAACTTCCACTATAATTTCAAGCACTTGTGATAGTGCTTCATGTGGTGCAAGTAGTACTTTAGAGTTGGCTCCTTCATCATTTGCTTACAGTAACGATACTACTACTGCTATCAGACTTCCAACTGATCCAGCTTCTGCTGCTGCCGATCCAGCTTCTGCTGCTGCCGATCCAGCTTCAATTGATGTTAGTTCTTCAAAAGCCAGATCAACCATTTATGAATATGCCACCGTCACCACTGATGATATTTTCGAAGTCGTCAAAACTATTTGTGATACTCAAAGTAACTGTTATGCTACTACTGATTTAGAAAGTTTCACTACCTACACTACCACTGTTGATGGTATTTTAACCGTTATTACTACCGGTGTCCCATACACTAGCGATGTTGACTCATCTGTTGTTTCAACTACTACTGCTGCTGAAATAATAACAACTTTAGATGAAACCATCACTGTTACCAAAACTCATTGTGATACTGTTTGTCATCTCACCACCGAAGTTGAAGTTTTAGCCACTTTCACTTCAACCGTTGGTGGAACTGAAACTATTTTCACTACCTATTGTCCATTATCAACTGAAGCTGCTGAATCAATTACCACAGCTCCAGCTCCAACTTCAGATTCTACTGAAACTGCTACTGATATCAAAACAACTGTTGTAACCATTACTTCATGTAAAGATCATAAATGTACTGAAGTTCCAGTCACCACTGGTTTAACTACCGTTACTAAAGATTCAACCATTTATACTACCTACTGTCCATTAACCACTGAAACTACTAGTTCATTAGGAACTGTTGATGTTATCACTAACAACATTGTTACTGAAACTCCAGTCAAACCAACTACTGTTGCTTCAGTTGTTCAACAATCATCATCTGCCTTCTCAATCAATACTTACGAAGGTGCTGGTATGATGGTAAAATCCGGTTTATTAACCGTTTTAGTTTCATTCTCCTTATCATTAATATGATTAGATTAAAATTTCGATTAACTTCATTCATAGGATTTTATAATGCTTTCACGATATTAGATTTTGTATATTATTTTTTTTTAGAAACAATAAAAGGTGCATATTAAAACCGCTCTCATTTAATCTCTTCCGAAATCCATACTCACGATCTAGGGGTTGAGAACTTATGTTTTAAATCTCTATTAACACATAACCCTTAGGAGATTTTAGGAGTACGACGCTAGATCTCTTGTGAAATAGAGGATAAATTTTCCTCCTGATTAAAAAAATTGACCTCAAGTCCTCTCCTTTTGGAGTTATGGCAATTTCAAAGGTTTTCTTGTTGATGTAAAATGACTTTACCTCTGATGAGCCAACATATATGGTTCCTTCGATAGTTGCGCTATATACTTGTGAGTGTACCTTTTGATATTGACTGCTCTGATTTGCCCAAACAATAATTTCTAGAGTACTTGTCTAACAATCGAAACGTAAAACAGCTTATTACTCGTTCAAAACAGTCATTTGAATACTCATTTTGCTCCTGTATTACTAAGAACATTTATTTAGTACGTAGAGATCATAAGAATTTCTCAAATACACCTAGTTCACCGCTATCTCTGATACAATTTTCCAGTTCTGATATCAACAGATTTAACAGTGGAAAATTTTGCGAACTACCATGAATGCTTATAAAGAATTCATTGAGCCAACAAAGATATCACAATGTGTTGGTTGTAACTTTATATCGCCAGATAAGAAGCATTTAATCATAGGTAAAAGTTCAGTTTTACAAATCTTCGAAACAATCAAAATTGGTAAAAATTATAAGTTAAATTTAATTCAACAGTTCAAATTGCATGGAACAATTATAAGTATAAAACCCATTAAAACTTTGGAAAATCCCAAATTAGATTATCTTTTAGTCACTACAAAGTTTGCAAAGATATCTTTGATTAAATGGGATCATAAATTCCAAACAATTCAAACAGTATCATTGCATTATTATGAAAATGTTATTCAAAATGCAACTTTCGAAAAGTTAACCACCAGTTCATTGATCGTTGAACCAAAGAATTCCTGTCTTTGTTTAAGATTTAAAAATTTGTTGACCTTCTTACCTTTTGCAAAAATCGATGATGAAGAAGAGGAAGATAATGAAATTGATGATGATGATAAAATCTTGAAGTTGGATGATGAAATCTTTGGCACTTCATTCTTAATCAATGGTCAGCAATTAGATTCTAAAATTGGAACCATTGTAGATGCACAATTCTTATATAACTATAGAGATTCAACCATTGGTATATTATGTTCCAATGAACAAGTTTGGGCAGGGAATTTGTTTTTTAAAAAAGATAATATCTCATATGTTGTTTTATCATTGGATTTGAACACCAAGAACTCCACCACTGTTTTGAAGGTTGATAATTTGCCTTATGACATAGAAAGAATAGTTCCGTTACCCAAACCATTGAATGGTGCTTTATTAATAGGTTCCAATTGTTTTGTTCATGTTGATAATGGTGGGATTGTAAGAAAAATTGCTGCCAATTCATACGCTCCATTGACCACCAATACTTTCAAAACATTCGTTGATAACACCGACTTGAACTTAAGATTAGAAAACTGTTCAGTAACTCCTATTCCTAATGACAATAAAATATTGATAATTCTTCAGAGTGGAGAATTTTTCTACTTGAATTTTGATATGGACGGGAAAGCAATCAAAAAGATTACTTTGGAGAAAATAGAAGATTCTGATAATGTTGAAGTTAGGCATCCAGGTGAAATTGCCAGCTTAGAAAACAATTTGTTATTCATCAGTAGTCAATGTACCAATAGTCCTTTAATTGAATGTAAATATGATATTGAAGATCAAGATATTAATAAAGGAAACGATGATGAAGATGATGATATGGATGACATGTATGATGATGAAGACGATAAAAAGTTAACTTTCAAGGATGGTAAGTTGAGAATTAAATTCGATGATGAGTTGGTTAACAACGGGCCCATATCAAGTTTTACCTATGGGTTTTATTCGAATGAAAAATTTAAAAGTAATTTGGTCAATCCAAATTATCAAGAATTATCAATCTTCTCTAATTCGGGAATCGAAAGTCAAAGTTATATGAATATATTCGCCCCAAGTATACAGCCGGTGATAAAGTCTTCATTAACTTTCTCCACTGTCAATAAATTATGGATTTCCAATAATTTCTTAATAACAAGTGATGATGGTAATAAAAAATCGGAAATTTTCCAAATTAACAAAAACTATGCCAGATTGAATGCCAAAAATTTCATAAATAATGATTTGACTGTAGCAATTCATGAGTTAAATAACGGAAAATTCATCATTCAGATTACACCCAAACAAATCAAGATCTATGATAACAAATTTAAAAGGAAAATGATTTTGAATGATGTTATAAAGTCAGGAAACGACGAAGATGACGATGATGTTGAAATTTTCAATAGTTTCTGTAGTGATGAAATTTTGATGATTTTCTTAACTAATGGGGAAGTGAAGATCTTAGCTATTAACACTTATAATGAAAATTTCACTGAAATTCCAATTCCAAAAATTTTATCTGATACTTTGATTACAACTGGTTATATCTCCAATTCTAATATTTTGAATGCTGTGACGAAAGACGTCAATTTATTGATCAAAAGTAGAAAGAGAAAATTCCAACAATCAGCTCACAAAGACTCAGCCGAATCTCATCAAACAGAAGAGGAATTAGGTCCCAAACAAAAAGTTTTCATTTTAGTCACAGGTGATAATAGAATTGTTCTTTTCAATAGATTTCATAACGAAAGATGTTATCAATTGAACGATATCGATAAATTTACCGATACTTCACAATTAAGTTTCTTCGAGAGTAGAAGTGTTTATCCTGATCCTTTCATAAAACAAGTCATTTTCAATGATATTGGTAATTCGGTTTCTAAAAATCAATATTTGACTATCTTGACCATGGGAGGTGAGGTTTTATTATATAAGTTGTATTTTGACGGGGAGAATTTCAAATTCTTGAAAGAGAAAGATTTGTTGATTACAGGAGCTCCTCATAATTCTTATACTTTAGCCACCAAAGTTGAAATGAAATTATTCTATATTGAAGATTTGAATGGTTTAACGGGTATCTTTGTGAGTGGTGATAAATCATACAGTATCTTGAAAACCAATCATTCGATCCCTAGAATTTTCAAATTCACTAAAATACCAATTATGTCCTTTGGTAAATTTTCAAACAATCAATTAATTTTCTTAGATGATAAGAAGAATACTAGAATTTGTGAAATTCCTATGGATTTCAATTATGATAACAACTGGCCAGTTAAAAGAGTAAAAATTGGTGAAACAATAAAATCTGTTACATATCATGAACAGTCAAATACTTTTGTTGTATCTACCTATAAAGAAATAGACTATAATTGTGTTGATGAAGAAAATTTACCAATTGTTGGTACGATGGAAGATAAACCAGGTGCCAAGGCTTACAAAGGTTTCATCAAATTAATATCTCCAATGACTTGGACAGTTATTGATGAGTTCGAATTGGACGATAATGAAGTTGGTATAAATGTCAAATCTATGTTATTAGATGTTGGATCTTCATCAAGAAGATTCAAACACAAAAGAGAATTCATTGTTATCGGAACAGGTAAAATAAGGATCGAAGATTTAGCTGCTAATGGTTCTTTCAAAGTCTATGAGATTATTGATGTTATTCCCGAACCTGGTAAACCACAAACAAACCATAAATTCAAAGAAGTTTATAAAGAAGATACCAAAGGTTCAGTGACAGCCATAAATGAAATTTGTGGTAGATTCTTAGTAAGTCAAGGACAAAAAATTATCATCAGAGATTTACAAGATGATGGTGTGGTTCCAGTTGCATTTTTAGATTGTTCTGTTTATGTAAGTGAAGCTAAAAGTTTCGGAAATTTCTTGATTGTTGGTGATACTTTGAAATCGATTTGGTTAGTTGGTTTTGATGCCGAACCTTTCAGAATGATCATGTTAGGTAAAGATTTGAAATCAATTGATGTAAGTTGTAGTGACTTTATCAGTCAAAATGAAGAAATTTATATTTTGGTAGGTGACAACAACAACATATTACACTTATTAAAGTATGATCCTGAAGATCCAACTTCATCAAATGGTCAAAGACTTGTTGCTAAAGCATCATTCAATATCAATGCAAATGTTAGTAGTTTATTACAATTACCAAACTTAGTAAATGGAACAACTCAAAATATAGGTAGTACCACTGAGGGATCATTTTTCAATGTTTTCCCCATAAATGAATCAACTTACAGAAGAATGTATATTCTTCAACAACAATTAACTGATAAAGAGTATCATTTCTGTGGATTAAACCCAAGATTGAATAGATTTGGAGGTTTGAAGTTTAATGCTAACGATTCCAATAGTAAACCAATTTTAGATGTTGGAGTTATCAAAACGTTTGCAAAATTAAATGATGACAGAAAGAAGAATATTTCCTCCAAGATATCTCGTGACAATCAAGAGATTTGGAAAGATTTAATTGATTTCGAAAACAGTATTAGTTTGTAATATATATAAATACACTTTAATTTCTCACTCAATTTCGACGCGAACCAACATGGCTAGAAGAAAGGTTACTTTTGATAAAGTATCAGAGGATGAGGTTGAACCTCCCAAGATTGACGAAATACCCTTCTTAACTAATAAGATAATGACTTTACCTATTCATTTACCAATTATCTTGTACGGAATGTTCTACTATGGGATCACATCAGATGTTCAACAAGTTATGGTCAAAGGATTAACTACCTTAATTATGGCACAAATAGTTTATGGGTATTTGATTTATGTCAATGTTTCAGGTGATGGAAAGAAGAAGAAGAACAAAGATAATTTATTCTTATTATTGGCTAGTTCGATCATTATACCTATATTTTTATCATTACCAGTATTTGGAATTGTAATCTTGATGGGAGCTCCATTAGCTAGCCATTTATATGAAACACTTTTGTTAGCGGCACATGTTTCCTTGATCATCTTCACTCCGGTAATTGTATTGTTCAAGTTAAATTTTTCCAAATTTTCGATTATTGTTCAAAAAATTGATTTGAAATCCATTTGGAATAATTCCATCTTATTGAGTATTTTAGCTTCAATTATTGCAACATGGTGTGGAGTTATCCCAATAC
Source organism: Yamadazyma jaroonii (assembly GCA_943733655.1). NCBI lineage: Eukaryota > Fungi > Ascomycota > Pichiomycetes > Serinales > Debaryomycetaceae > Yamadazyma > Yamadazyma jaroonii. Next base: position 60,491 of record CALSDN010000020.1, read on the forward strand.
CCTTAGATTGGGATAGACCTTGGCAAAATTGGCCAATTACTTTACTCGTAGGAAGTTATTTGGGTTACTTTTTAGGCTCGTTCATTAAATTATTCATATAGCATATTCAAAATTATCGATCGTCAAGAGTTTTATTCTATGATAGACGTGTGTGGCCTGCAGTTGATGACTTGAAATCTCCGGAATTTCCAAAAATAAAAATCGGCCGAGAATGGTTTTGAAGTATTTTTTTCCTGTTCAATTTGTCAACATTCTGGGCCCTAGGTTAATATATAATCAATAATTACCAATGTTCACGAATCTAGTTCTTCGGCCAAAGATTCAAGCCTCTCGACTTTTTTTTCATTGATTGTTTTCTTTGGAATTTCTATAAACTTCGTAACTTTTGGTTGCAAAAAAATTTGTAAAAATCACCAAATAAATCTTACGGAAAAAAAAATTACGGTTTAAATTTTGATAAATCCATCGATAGATCCAAGAATCAATAAGTAATCTAAAATCCGAAATAACCACTTACCCCTATAAAAATGGGGAATATAACTAATCAACGGGGAGTCATTTAATTGCGGTTGCAAACGGAGAAAAAATTATAAAAGGGTGCAAAATTAGCCATTGACTCGATATTACAATCGTAAATACCAAGCTCCCAAATATCCAATTATGTCAACATTTCCAACTGAAGGTAACTTAAAATGGGTTCCAATTACCAAAGAAAACAAAGACATTTTATCATGTCCATTTCCAACAGGGTTTGATTTGAAAAAAGTGTTGAAAGATAAAACCGTTGCGATTACAGCAATTCCAATTTGTTTTTCACCAATTTGTTCAGGACCACACGTTCCAGGGTTTTTGAAACACTTAGAGGATCTCAAATCTAAAGGGGTTGATAAAGTGATTGTTTTATCAGCAAATGATCCATTTGTCATGTCAGCTTGGGGAAAAGCTTTAGGTTATACTGACGATGAAAATTACTTTATGTTCGTTTCAGATATTGACGGTAAACTTAGCGCTCAATTGGGTGAAGACTTCATTCTTGATATGTCAGCTCAAGGTTTTGGTCAAAGATTAAGTAGATATTCTGCTTTAGTTAAAGATGGTGAAATAATCTATCTTGGTAATGAAAAAGGTCCAGAATTCACTGAACTTTCATCTGTCGAAACTATCTTGGAAAAGTTATAGTTAGAGAGTTTTCAATTCCTCTTTAGCCCCTCCAGGGTAGTGAAATATAACTAGCTTCCAGCTTTTGTATAAAAATTCAAATATATATAATTCTCACTCTTTTTGATCTATCTGAAAAATTAACGCGTTATGTCAGGTTTCCCAAAGATTCCATTTTTCAAAGGGGATACTGATGATGATGCTTCCATTCATTTGAATAGTAAAGTGGGACCAGCCAATCCTTTACCCAAATTGAAAAATACCGACAAGGAAATGCTAAAAATATTGAATGAAAATGATGACGATGACGATGAATTCAATAACAATTTTGAACTCTTCAAGAAAGGATTATTGAAATTTGGAAAGGAAAGAGAGGAAAAGGATGATTCAGACGAAGTTGACGATGAGGATCAAGATTTCACTCCAGATGAAGATGAGGAAGAAGATCAAGGAGAAGAAATTGAAGAAGAAACAGACAATGAATTAAATGACTTCGATGATGACACAGAAGTTGAAGAAGATACTGATGAGAAGGAAGAAATCATCGACCTCAAGGCTACCAGCAAACATAAAACTGAACATATAGTATCCAAATTCAATATTTCGACGATTTCATATATAGTGATTTTCATCCAATTCCTATTGATAATTGTAGTTTTGTTCAATAATAAGAAATCTAATACAATTAACAATTTCCAAGATCTTAACCTTAAGTTTGACGAGATTGATTACGAGATTGTTCGATTGAACAAATTCAATGAGGGATTATCTAAGAATAATAAGATGATCGAGTCAAACTTGAATGATTTGAATAGCAATTTGAACTCCAAATTCGATATCATAAGTAAGAAATTTAACGATATAAATAACGAAATAAGTAAAACGGGATTGAAAGATTTCAAGCAAATAGATAAATTATCAAAAGATGTGGAAACCCTCCAGAAGAATGTCAAGAATTCAGAAACTTTAGGCAATCTTGACGAATTTGATAGCCAATTGGATATTATCAATGGAAAACTCAGTCAATTACAGGAATTATCCCAAAATGTAGAAACTTTCAAGGAAAAAATTATCGATGATATTGTTAAGATCTTACCTCAATATTTACCCATATATATGGATAAAGGTAAAATTCATTATGTTCCGGAATTTAACAAATATTTGTATAATTTCATTGAAAGTTATACACAAGAAGCTAATGTAATAAAATGGGAGGATTTCCTCAATGAGAACAAACAATATTTAACTCAATACATCCAAAAGCTCGTATCAGAAGTCAAAGATCCATTACCAAAACATAATTTTGAAAAATATATCAAAGAAAAAATGAACGAAAATAATCGAGTGATATATGATAAATTGAATCAATTGATTGATAATATCAATTTCAATACTACAAACGTCAAGTTATCTTCAGATAAGATCATGTTGGACAACTTAATGGATATCTTCTCCAAAGGATCAATAAATACCAATTATGCTGACTACAAATTGGGCTCGAGAATTTTGGGATTTTTGACTCAAATACCCAACAGGGAGAGATCTTTGAATAGGAAAATATTCTTAGGATGGTATGATTATTTGATCTCGTCATCTCCTTCAGTCATTAATTTGAAATCCAACGCAAACAATGTATTAATAGACGGTGGTGATAGCTGGCAATGTAATATGAACAAATTTTCGAATGAAAAGTGCTCCATTGGTATAAAGTTATCAAGTTCGATAATATTGACTGATTTGCTTATCAAAAAAGTTGAACATCAGTCTAAAGTGGTTAGTATATACCTTAAACCGTCAACTAAAAGAGAGTATGAAAAATTACTTCAATATTTAAAAGAATTCAGAATTAATTTCGAGAAACCTACCAACAAGTATTTGAATAAATTCATAAAAGTTAAAGAAATCGAAATGGATCAATTGGTCAACCATATAAAGTTACCCATAAGTTTAGTCAATTTACAAATTCCTATAAGAGAAGTATATTTGGAATTCAATGAAGATATTGAAATCAACAATATCAAAGCCTTTGGTATAAGTGAAATCAATGCTTACAAATATAGCAAGGAGTTTGAATCATTAGTTGATCATATGAAAGTTGATGATAATATAGAAGTGTTAATATAAATGTATAATAGTGTACTACCCCAGATTTTCGCACCTGTCAAAGGCAGATCGTGGATTCTAGATCTCTCGAAATTGCCGAAAATTGTTAGACGAGACACTCAAATTCAGAAAAGCCTTGTACGCCATGCCTTGTGCGCCATGTTAGAGGAGTGGTGTTGAGATAATGATGTTTTATGTATATGAAATAATAAACAAAAAAGGTATAAATTTTTTTTTAAATCCAGAATTCAATAAGCCCAAAAACTATGACGAAATAAATGTTGATGCAAAGCTAGAAGTTATAAACAACTTAATATAAAGCAGCAATAACGGCTAAACCAGCAATACCAACAGATAATTTGTTACCGGCACCTTCGAATGAAGTAACTTCAGCAGCAACAGTTGAGTTAGCTGATGATGATTCAGCAACAACTGGAGCAGATGATTCTGGAGCAGCGGTGGTTGGAGCAACAGTGGTTGGGGCTTCAGTAGTTGATTCAACTGGGGCTGGAGCAGATGAAACTGGAACAACTGGAGCTGGAGCAGATGATTCAGCAGCAGCAGTGGTTTCTGAAGTTAATGGACAGTAGGTGGTGTAGACGGTTAATTCATCAGTGATGGTAGTAACACCGGTGGTAACTGGAACTTCAGTACATTTGTTATCAGAACATGAAGTAATGGTAACAACGGTAGTTTGTAAAGCAGTAGCAGTTGAGGTGACGTTAGCGTAAGCACCTAAGGTAGCTTGAGCGGAAGCAGCTAAGATTAAACCAGTTGAGAATTTCATTTTAAGCGAATGTATGTAGTTGATAGAAATATATAAAAGAAAAATTTTACAAGTGGCAGTTGGTCGATTTAAATAGTCCTGTGGTTAATAACCCATGATTTCAAAAAGTACCACTTATTTTGAGGCAATTCAAAATATTTGGTTACCCCTTTATTACACGAATTTTTGTCACATAAATGTAGGCAATGACATAATTCCTCGATTCGTGTCGAGGCCCCTATACTAAAATCTTGCATATTAGCGAAAATTCTGTATATAAACCTCATTGCATCTCAATATCAAGTAATTCATAAACAAATAAAGGTAAAAAATTTGACGGTTGATGCACACTCGGCAAATTGTTTCAGGATTTTTCCACATTTTTGTCGAGTAAGAGGTTTGCTAGAACTCTTCTATATTTAGATTTTTTCAAAGAATTACATAACAGTAGTGTGTATTGTAATTTTGTCAATGGAATTTATACAATAAGTCCCCACAAAGTTCATGTGCTGTTCTATATAAGTTGGAAACTCTCCTGTCAAAAAAATTCGCGTTTCAGATTTTGGTAAATATTACCATTTTTCACTAGTTGAGGTAAAAAATATGAAACATGAGAAAAGAAATTCAAATCGGCGTTGTGTCACTTTACTATTTGGTATGGGGCCATGTGATTTAAAGGAGTTATTAAAGTTTAATTGATAAAAGAATAATATTATGGTAAATAGAAGAGTGTTCGATTAAGGAAATAGAGTTCGACGATCTAACGAAAACCATAAACTTTAAAAACATATAAAATCATAACTTTTGATCATAAGATAACTTTGTAGGAAGTGATCTCGAATCCTCTTAATTGAATATCGAAGGAATTTCCTGAAAATTCTATTTCCAGTAACTTGTTCTCCAAGGAGTCAACCTTCAACACCTTACTAATGGGCAAATCAACAGTAATAGTGGCTTTATCCTTTCCTCCTAAAGATTCGTAACATCTGATAATGAATGATTTTGAACCTTTATTTTTGGTGGCTATATTTTCTTCAAGGGAAATTTCTTCGTCATCTTCACTTCTCTTCAATTGGGATAAAATAATAGATTTGGATTTGATTTTAACTAAATCAGTTAAATCTCCCTTCATTAATTTATCCAATTTGTAATTAAAGTTGTAAGCCAATTTGACAGTATCAACACCTAAATAACCAGCATGGGGGTAAATTGCATACTCAAATTCGTGTGAGCCCATATCGGCAATGTTGTCTGGGGCTTTTGGTGATCTTAATAATGATAACCTCATTAAATTACCATGAATCGATGCTCCATACTTACAATTATTGATCACAGAAACACCATAATTATATTCGGATAAATCCATGAATTTATGGTGACAAACTTCAAATTTTGCAGCATCCCAAGTAGTATTGTAATGAGTTGGTCTTTTGGTGATACCAAATTGAGTTTCATAATTGGCTTCTTGGGCTGTGTAAATAGTGGTTGGGAACTGGACTTTCAAGAATTTATAGAATTCATGCCATTCAACATTACATTTGAATTTGATGTAATTATTACTATTGAATTCAGATGATAATCCTTCAATGGAGATTTCTGTCTCAATGGAAGATTCTTTGGAAATTTCATGTTTAACAGTGATTGATGATTTCAAGGAATTATTGGTCACATTGGTAACTTTACCACCCTTTAAGAATTTAAACTTTTCCAAAGAATAAATTTCAGTATCCCAAGCTTCAAATGTTAATGGTTCATCATCGAAAAGTAATAATTGATTACCTCCACCACTTGATTGTTTATTTTCAGTGGTATCAATGATTTCTCTATCATTTTTAATATCATAGATGGATCTGATAACCCCATTATCATCAATTTCTGCTTTAAGTAATTCGTTTGAAAGGGTATAGATACCTTCTTTACTACTAACAGAAGCAGGATATTTGATTTCATTGGGTCCACTCCTGGAATTCACTGACATGTAATACTTATCATTAATCTTAGTGGCTTTGACGTCATTAAAGGTCGATCCTTCAACTTCAACCAATTCATTTCTTTCCCAAGGTAAGGAGTTGAAAAATGTTGTTTCACCTTTCAATGATTCTAACGTATCATCGATTAATTTTTCAGCTTTTAACAAATTGTCTTTCAACATAGGTTTGACCTCGTCATAATAAACCATTCCAATACATGAACCAGGAATAACGTCATGGAATTGACAAAGACATAAATCTTCCCAAATTTCACGAATCTCTTTTGCAGGATATTTGTAACCATGTTTGACACTTGCCAAAGTTGCAATGTATTCTAAGTCATGAACTTTGATTTCCAATTGTCTGACCCATTTTTTCACATCTGCTTGGGTGGTATAAGTACCTCTATGAAATTCCAAATAAATTTCACCTCTCCATGTTGGTAAACTGTTACCACCATTGGACTTTTCCATAACATCCTCATAGAAATCTTCTACAGTTTTACCTAAATGGGCCGTAGGAATAGCATTGGTTTTATTAGCGAAACCTCTTGTTCTTCTGATTTTTTCAATCATTTCTTCAGTTGGACCTCCTCCACCGTCTCCTCTTCCATACAATAACAAACCAGTTGGAACATCTCTCATGTTCTTGTGTTGATGTTGTGATCTAACAATATCTCCGAAATTAGCTAAAGCAGTATAAGTATTAGCAGGAGGCATATGAACCAAAACTTGAGATCCATCAATACCTGCCCAATTGAAAGTACTCAATGGGAATGAATTGATATTATTCCACGAAAGCTTCTGAGTCAAAAACTTTTCAATACCAGCAGTTTGACAAATTTGAGGAATTTGTGAAGAATATCCGAAAGTATCAGGTAACCAATAGATCGTGGATGGTAAACCAAATTCATTGATTTGAAATCTTTGACCTAATAAAAATTGACGGATTAAACTCTCTCCGTTGGGTAAATTGGTATCGTTTTCAACCCAAGATCCCCCAATGGGTAAAAATTGGTTTGTAGTAAACTTTTCTTTAACTTTTTTGAAGATCTCAGGATGGTACATCTTCAACCATTTGAATTGTTGCATCTGTGATGCTACAAAGATATATTCAGGGTATTCTTCAGCAATTTTAATTTGGGAAGTCCAAGATCTAACAATTTTTCTTTTGGTTTCAGCAAACGGCCATAACCAAGCAGTATCGATATGACAATTACCAACAGCATAGACATCAATAGGATTGGCTGAATTTTCATTAGGCAAGACCAGGAACACTTTATCTGAACTAATGTCTTTACTCAACAAGGTTGCTGCCAATTCTCTACAAGGTTTAATACTTTCTACATCTTCGGGATCAAAAGTATTCATTATCTTGTTACAAATGTCTGCGGCTTGATATTTTTGCCAACCGCTTGGTAATTCACGAGCCGCATCAGATAAGATCCAAAAGTCATAATAAAGACCTCTTGCATCCAAATTGGGTAATAAGACGTCAGCCCTAGACAAATTGAAGTACCTGTTAGGGTCAACGTTACCATCTTGGGAAATACCAAACATACCATTACAAGAGATTTCCAAATAAAAAATTTGAGGTTTTGCAGTCAAATATTCATCAGGAAATTTGAAGATTGTTCTTTCACCACCTCCACTAAAAGCTTGTAAAGGTAAACCAGATTCATTATAAATCATACCTTCATTATTACAATCCCATTCCAAATCGATTTCTTGACCTAATTTAAGCCATTTTTCAGGAATTTCGATAGTAAATTTAAACCAAAAAGTTTTCCAACTGGGACCAAAATTATCTCCTTTCTTAGCATTTTGCCATTCAATTGAGTCAAAATCGATATCTTTGAATAACGGACGATTAGTACCAGTAGGAGCATTACCTTCAGGAGAGTCAGGAACCTTCCAAACTTTCAAATCTGGAATATCAAACCTCTCTAAATCATAAAACTTGGGTAAATTGAGTGAAGGATATTGACCACCGGTGTTGATGAACTGTCTTAATCTCAGTTCATATAAATGGTCGATAGGTTTAAGATTTGGCTGTAAATTGAATTTCTCATACATGTTTGCAATTGAGTTAACGGGAACGACAATAAGGGAATTTCGGATTCAATTGATTGAAGTGTTATAGATTAAAGGCAATTAATAGAATCAATCGAGTCTATTAAAGTCCAATTTTAAACTAACACACTGTCTTTAATTAACTTTATAGGGGAAGTGCGATCAAGCAATTTATGGGGTATCAGGTAGTGCCTAGCCAGCCCACAATATTGGTACGGAAGTAGTGCGGATAATAGATAAGGTGGCGGTCTTTTACACCTTTGAAACATATGAAATAATACCAATAAATCAGAGTTTATGGCACTTTGAAGGATGTTGAAGAGATTTTAAGAACCAATATATGGGAATTAGCCTCTTTCAAGGTAGAAGGACCTCAAATTTACCAGAATTTTGGAAAACTCTCTGAATGATCCCTCAGTTGCGATAAGTGATATCAGATAAGTGTATATTGTCTAACTAATGTGAACTTCTTTATCTTCTTCGATACTATGGACTGAACCATGACCTTTAATTGATTCACTATGAACTTCTGGTAATTTAGCAGTGAAACCTTTGATTAAGGAGAATTCATTGGTGATTTCACCACCTAAACTACTGATTTGCTTTTTGATATCACTAACTTCTTTATCACTTGAGGTTTCCTTTAAGGTGACGATATATTGTTTAATACTACTCATGCTATACTGATTAAGTCTAATAAAGTTTCTTGATTTATAAAATATATTGAATTGAGGTTCAAGGGATATTTATATGGCAAATTAAGAAATGAGTGATCAAAGGGTTTTAAAGGTTTTTAAAGGTGAGGCAGAAACTGGAAGGGTTTAGCAATTTTTATTTTTGTGTGGGAAAATATATATATAAGTGTTACTAGGCAGCGGATATTCTAGATCAAGGATTGTGATATGACATTTATCAATACTATCACTTCTAAGTTGAAGAACAAAGCAGTCTTATGGTATACAGTTATTATTTTAGGCAGTGTAGCTTATACGTTTTATTTAATTGACACAGTTCCAGATATTGAAGAATTAGAGAAGAAGAATAAGGATGCTAAGACCAAAAAACCAAAGGAGTCAAAGAAACACAACGATGACCCATTGACTAAGAATAACCCATAATCCCCATGCGAACTCTAGTGGTTATCTTTAATGGTTATGTACATAGTATAAATATTCGAAAATTCCCCTTTAAAAAAGTGTTCTTATTCGAAAGAACCTGTCCAATGCATATCATCAAATCGGTCAATTCCTTTTTATTCTAGTATACATGAATCGGTGAGGTCCAATTCTATTCCGATATCAGATCCCGATCACAACCATAATGTCTGATGGTAAAATCAATTGACCAATGAGGCAAATCATACAGTTCTATTAATCGGTTGACTCATATCAATTGTGCCCGAATTGTTTCAATTTCCGTGTATATCTAATCAAAAACTCACTCGATTCCAGCCCTTCCCCTTAATTACTAATGGATTGCGATCCATTTAATTCTCGAAATTTGTCGACAAATTTATTTCTTAAATATTACAAGATGGTTAAAGCTGGTATGTTTTATTAAAATTTGAGGATTCAATTGACAAATTTCTGTCAATTAAGGTTATGTAAAGTAATTGATTGTTAATCAAAGGCTTTTGACCGGATTTATGAAGAGTTTGGAGCAAATTTCCTGGCCTTTCATTTTGAGTAATTTAATTGACTCATAAGTGATAATAGATGTTTTCTCATCAATTGACACTATGGGTCGATTCGGATGCTATGAACTGACATCCCCATAATCAATTGAATCTAGGTGATTTTGACTATTACTAACAATATTTAGTTGCTGTTATTAGAGGTGATTCAAAAGTTACTGGTACTGTTTTCTTCGAACAAAGTTCAGAAAGTGATCCAACCACTATTTCATGGGATATTAGTGGTTTAGATGCCAATGCCTTAAGAGGTTTCCACGTCCATGCTTTAGGTGATATCACCAACGGTTGTACTTCAGCTGGTCCTCACTTCAATGTTGAAAAAACCTCTGAAGGTCAAGCTACCACCCATGGTGCTCCAGAAGATTCCAACAGACACACTGGTGACGTTGGTAACATTACTTCTGATGCCAGTGGTGTTTCCAAAGGTACTAAACAAGATACTTTATTAAAATTACTTGGTCCTAACTCAATCATCGGTAGATCCGTTGTTGTTCATGAAGGTACCGATGACTTAGGTAAAGGTGGTCATGAATTATCTGCTACTACTGGTAATGCTGGTGGTAGAGCTGCTTGTGGTGTCATTGGTGTTGCCAATTAAGTCTAAGTAGGTTTGTATGTTTCAATGCTATGATGTTTACAAGAACTCTCTTAAATTTTATATATTTATTAACAATAAACTTTTACTGGAATCAAACAATTATTTTGGATAGTACCAGACTTGGTCCGGACATTTGTTAGCAGTGGAAGAATCAACAGCTTGATAATTACCGGTGAAAACACTTCCTTGCAATAAATAGAAATACCAAATTTCTTTGATAGCTCCATCACTATCACATCCAACATGAACTTCTTTCCCATCATGACCACTACTTAAAGCATCTTGAATATCAGAGAAGGAATATTGTTTAGTGGCTGAAGGAGTAATACCAGCACTAGCTAAGAAATCATAGGTATTTAAACCATCCCAAATTTCAGTAACTTTTTGCCAGAAAAGAACTGGTGATTCATATTTTTGATAACTATCAGTGAAACAACCTGGAGAAATGGTATTCATACAAGTACCATGTTTGTTGTATTCATGAGACCACAATTCTTCATTAGATCCACTGTTACTTAACCAATAAGTATCCATTAAATCATATAAGTCAGGTTTATTGAAAGTGCTACTGATCAAGTTTTTAACATTATAACCATCAGGAATCTCAAGATTACTTTGACAATATTGATCATATGAACCATCACATTTATCACTCCATAATCCATGGATAGTGAATACTTTATCAGTGTCCATTGAGCTTGAAGGAGTACCTGCTCTTTTAGAAACACCAATTTCACCATGAACTTCTCTGGTTTGTCTTTCTAAAACTTCCCTTTCTTCCAAACTACGTTTTGTAACACTGGTGTCATAATCCCAGAATTGAGTTTGCAACATCAATCCATCTTTTTCAAAACAACAGGTATTGGAACTTGATGATGATCCACAAGTGAAAGGTAAACTTGAAGTATCACATGATTCAACAGGATAACCGTCTCTAGCAGTGATATCGATAAATCTAGCAGAGGCACTTGAAACAATAGTTAATAATGTGATTAAAGGTAACATATTTGATAGATTTATCAGATACACTGGCACTATTTATATTAATTTGAAGATTCACATTACAATGAAATTCAGCTTAAACTTTCACTCTTTTGGTGAAATCATCCCAGAGAGCCGTGTAGGTGAAAGATACCTGGATTAGATTAAGGTTTAGAACAAAGACGCAAGGGGTACTTAATGCGCAATGTAATCAATGTAACTAGTGATTGCATTACTAGAAGTACTATGGGTAGGATGGGAAATATTGTGTTTGCATTGCATACATTTGATGCAACAGTTTGAAGGAGTTAAGAGTCCTGATAAGTTCGAAACCCAAAAAAAAATCCCGGTTAAATTCTTCCTCACTAAATCTTCAACAGCATTATTTGTGACATAAATTAGAAATCGTGGTAGCCTGGGTAATTAACTATCATTTCACGTTGACGAGAGGCAATCCAATAAGGGGATTAAAGTTTATTGTTTGATTTACATTCCATTGATTGCAAAGATGTCGTCCGCAACAGGACATTTTGTCCCCACGGAAGACAAGTAATCATATAATGTATATTTCGAAAGACGGGTATAAACTTTTGTAGATTATTTTGGAATGTACCAAACGTATTCTGGACAAGTACTTGAACCAAGGGCATCTTCAAATTTATAAGTACCTGTGAAAACACTACCTTTTAATAAGTAATAGTACCAAATTTCATTCATAATACCAGCTTTGGTACATCCAACGTGAACTTCTTTATCACCATGGAATTTACTTAAAGCTTCTTGAATATCGGACAATTTATATTGTTTGGCTGTAGTTGGAACGATACCTGAAGCAGACAAGAATTCATAAGTATTTAAAGAATCCCAAATTTGAGTAACTTTTTGCCAGAAAAGAACAGCAGCTTCATGTTCTTTATAACTATCAGTGAAACATGATGGATTAACGGTATTCATACAAGTAGCATGTTTGTTATATTCATGAAGCCATAATTTTTGATTGGAATCACCAGCGACATTAGAATCAGCAGTATTAACCCAATAAGTTTCCATTAATTTAAATAAGGCTTCTTTATTGAAATCATTGACTAATAATTCTTCCAAATCAGCATCTTCAGGAACTTCTAAATCTGGTTGACAGTATTGTTCCCAAGTACCATCACACTTATCACTCCATAAACCATGAATGGTGAAAGATTTATCAATTGGCATATGACTTGATGGATCGATAGTTGGACTTGACCATTGAGATTTTAACCATTCACCGAAATAACCAATTCCCCATTCATATGAATCTGTTCCAGCAAATTCAGTAGAATTCAAACTTGAAGTTGAATTAGTTGTTGAATTAGTTGATGTTGAATTGGTAGTTGAATTAGAAACTAATTTCCCTAAACTTGGGTCGTAATCCCAAAATTGAGCTAATAACATAAACCCATCCTTTTCGAAACAACATTCATTGGAATATTCGGTTTTGTTTTCACAAGTGTAAGGAGCATTGAAAGTATTACAATATTTGACAGGATATTGACTACCGAATAAAGATTCAAGGTCAAGAGCCGCAGCTAATGATGCAATTGCAATTAAAGATAAAGCTGAAACCATTTTTATTTTCTTTTTATTTCCAGTAACTTACAACAATTAAGTTTCAACAATCAGATTTTATTCGAAATTTACACATTGTTAAATAGTAAAATGAGCCGTATGAGTGAGAACCTCTCCCACGGGATAAGTAATAAAATGGTAGTGAGAATCCACGACTAAACGTTTATACTCCTATTAATAACAATTCCTAATTAGTATTTAATTAATACCCTTTAGGGTAATTTTACAGTTCAAGGAAATATTTATTCCATTCGTAATTAAAACTTCGAAAACATTCCCCTTTTTTTTCCAATAGATTGCTTGTTGCTCATTAACATAAACCGGATTGGTTATTTTATACTTTATAGTGGAGATATCGAGATCAGGATGGTTGGTATGGAACCAATTGAGGATTATGGTTACAAGCAACGGTCCTTGTACGATTCTATCGGGGAATCCTTCATTTTTACTATACTCTTTATCTAGATGAATTTTATGTAGATTATAGGTGAGGAAACTATATTTTGATAATTGAGTATCATCTACATTGAAATTGATGGAATGATGATAGGTGGAATCGACTACACTAGCCAGTGGTTGGTTGTAATTGTCATTAGTATAAATCAAAGTTCTTTTCTCTTTCAAAATAGGGTCAGTCTCAGATTTGAAATGCCTCACTATTTCTACAAACGTTGAATTATTCATTAATCGTACATTTGACACCACTTCTTGGCAGTTCACATAACTACCTAAAGATAATGGATTTATGAATTCAATTTCCCCTTTGACCCACATCCTTCTCCTAAATAATTGTGTATCTGACACAGGTGCCTGGTAATTATCATATCCATCAGTACCTAGATTCTCATTCAGTTGATTAGCAAAGAGAAAATGGTATCCCAATAAATTTTGAGATCTACCCGGTATTATAGTCCCAAGTAACTTATTCAAATGAGTTACTTGACCTGGAGCAATGATATCATTGAAATTCCAGTTTTTAAGTTTGATAGATTTTGACCATTTTAAAGCTTTATCTATCATGCTCGCTCATCTCATCTCAAAATTTTCTAGGATCAATCATGTCAGAAGATGCTAAAACATTGAAGAGAATAAAGAATAAACAACAAAGGCAAAAAGTCTATGCCGAATTAAAGCATGAAAAGAATAAAGCCAAACATAAATTAAGAGCAGAAAGGGCCAAAGAAGAAAGAAGTAATCCTGAATTAAAAACTGAAAGATTAGCTACTAATGTACCAGAAACTTTAGATTCTAAAAGAGTTTTCGATGAAACCATTGCTGAAGAAGTTGAAGGTGAAGATGAATTTAATGAAATATTTAATAATAGTAAACCTCCTAAGATTTTATTAACTACTAATCACAAAGCTAAAAAACAAGCTTACGAATTTGCCGATTTATTAATGGATTTTTTACCTAATGTTACTTTTGTTAAACGTAAAGAACAATTCAACATCAAAGATATGGTTAAATTTTGTAATAACAGGGAATATACTGATTTAATAATATTGAATGAATTCAATAAAAAAGTTACAGGATTAACATTTATTCATTTACCAAATGGACCAACTTTTTACTTCTCAATAACTTCAATAACAGAAGGTAAAAGAATTTCTGGTCATGGTAGAGCAACTAATCATACACCAGAATTAATTTTAAACAATTTTAATACCAGATTAGGTAAAACAGTTGGTAGATTATTCCAATCTATTTTCCCAAAAAATCCTGAATTTCAAGGTAGACAAGTAATAACGTTACATAATCAAAGAGATTATATATTCTTCAGAAGACACAGATATTTATTTAAAAGTGATGAAAAAGTTGGATTACAAGAGATTGGACCCCAATTCACATTGAAATTAAGAAGATTACAGAAAGGTATTAAAGAAGAAACTGAATGGGAATTCAGACCTGAAATGGAAAAGGATAAACGTAAATTTTACTTATAATAAAAATGCATATTAACTCTGGATTTTATCACTATAAAAAAAAAAAATAACCCAAAATTTAGTACCATAATCGTACGACAAATTCGCCTAAATTTACTACGGTAAGTGACCCACACATTTCCATAGTGGAAGGGTCTGTGTAATTGATAACTCAATTTCCCCTAAAGACTTCGCGAAAAATACCGCCCTTCAATTGAGCCTTAATTGTAACCTATTAATTAAAGAATATTCAGTTGAATTAAAAATTGGATTTCCAAAATCCCCTAGGTCCCCCGGTAGTGTCATTTAATAAGTAGAATATCATGGATAGCAACGGATTAAATCAAATTATAAATGCTTTAAAAACCGTCTATGATAACAAATCTAATAACAATCAAAGACGAGAGGCACAAAATTTTTTGGAAACAGTAAAGTCAAATGATGAAAGTCCTTATTGGGGTTATCAATTAAGTTTATATGATAACAACAAAGATAATTATATTGTCAGACATTTTGGCTTATCACTTTTACAAAATTCAATTAATAAGAAATTTCATACTTTTGATAGTTCAAAAACTTTAACTATTAGAAATTGGATTATCGAATTAGCCAACAAAATAGATGAAAACGATCCTCATTATATAAAAGAGAAACTTTCCTTCTTATGGGTATCAATAGCCAAAAAAGTATGGGGATGTTATTTAGTTAAGATTTTAACATCAGCTAAAAATTCTCAATCTTCAACAACGAATAATAATAGTAATAATGGAGAAAATAAAGTAACAGAGCAAGATATGTTAGATGGTTGGGTTTCAATGGATCAAGATTTATGGAATTTATGGAATAATAACTTAACTACAAGAGAATTGTGTCTTATCATAATAAGAACATTATTTGAAGATATATATATCTTAGATGATCCTGTAGCTATGAAAAGAACAGCCATTTTAAATCAATTATGTGTTTTGGTTATTACACCCAATGATATTTTAAATAAAATTTATGATACCAATGAAAATGTGATCATTTGTAAATATATTTCTGAAGGTTGGTTCAAACATTGGTCAACATTTTTGATTGAAATTTTATCTTCAAATAATTATGAATCAAAGAATTGTCAAGTATTTGTTCCAAAGATCTTATCGACTTTCAAAACCTGTTTACATTGGATTCAGCCGGAAATTTTAAAGAATGAAAATATTTTACAAAATTTAATAAGCATTTTGAGTATTCCTGATATCAAATTGAAAACTTTAGCTATAGATTGTTTACATATTTTATTCACCAGGAATTATTCTGATAGTGATGATTTTGAATTCTTTATCGGTTCAATCTTTACCAATGATGGTATCAATAAATTGAAAGAATTTTATGAAAGTCTCGTTATAGATATAAACGATTTTGATGAACAATTATATTCATTATTGAAAAAGACTGTGGAATTGATTGTTTCTTTAAGTGAATATTTAAACATTTCCCTACCTTTCAAGAATAAAATCGATTGGGATAAATCAGATATAAATAATTACCTTAAATTGGTTTTGTCAACAACCAATCATCCAAGTTTAATAATTTCAGGCTTATCTTTACAGATGTGGGTAACGATCTTGAGATTCGATGAATTATCATCTAAATTAAACATTGATAATATCTTAATGGATCTTTTAGAAATAACTGCTAATAGAACCATTAATTATAGTTTAATAACTGACGAAGAAGATATTTCCAAACAATATTTAGAAATCGATTTCGATTCATCTTCAGATTCAACCTCATTTTTAACCAATTATAAAAAATTTAATGAAGATATTGTACGTATAGCTGTTTGTAAGAAACCTGAAGATGGATTAATGTGGTTAGAGAATAGATTACAAAATTTCTTCAGTAGTGAAATCGGTAGAAATTGTATTTCCAAATACAGTTTAGATGAAAAATCTCCAGAATTCAATTTTGGTAATTCTCAATTCAATATAATTGAAAATTGTATTAGAGGTATATCTCGTTGGAGAATTTGGTATAATGGTGAAGATTTCGATTCAATCAATAATAGATTAAATAGTTTAGTGGAAAATTTGGGTGAAAGATTGTTAGCAATGAATTTGGCTTGTCCATTATTAATTAGAAAGCAAGTACAAACTATGGTTCAATTTGCTCCCTTATTGAAAGATGTTAGTCCTTTGATGTTTCAAGTTTTGGAAAAGATCTTAATAACTGCCACTTTCGAATATCCTGAAAATATCAATGATGAAGAAAAGGAATTAATTAGAGATTTGAGAACTAGTTGTGGTACAGAATTAAATAGATTAGCTTACATAATGCCTGAATCTTTGAAGAAGATCTTTAATGATCTTGAAAATGTGATTTCAAATATTTTATCATCTAAAAAAGTTAGTGATCATGAAGTTGTGGCATTCAAATCATTTTTATTGGTAATTGCTTCAAGATCTTCAATTGATAATAAAGATGAATTATTTGCTAAAATAGTTGATCCTGAATTATTGGCATGGTCTTCACCCGAAACTGAAAAGGGATTAACTGAACTTCATTGGTTCATGGAAAGAATTGGAATTGTTGAAATTGCTAAATATTTCCAAAAAAGAGGTATTACTGCTGAAACTGATCTTTTACAAGCTCAAATGGATGATGAAGGTAAAAATCTTAAGAATAAATTAAAAGATCATTGGTCTTCAATATTCCCTATCAGAGCTACCAGGATATTTATTCAATATAGTATTGAAAAATTAAGTCATGATTCACCAGAATACTTGAATTTATTGAAATTATGGAAATTAAGAGTTCAACCTATTATTCCTCATGTATTACAATTATTAACTCAAATTCAAAATTACCATAATCCTAATAATTGGAAAGATTTACCTATTGAAGTTCAATCATTTGTAAAATATAGTACATTAGAAAGATTTTGGCAACAAGGAGTCTCAATTCAAAGTAAAGAAACATTTATTGAAGAGAATGTTAAAGCAGCTTTAACATTGAGAGATTTTGCTGATTCGGTTGGTCATTTAATAAGATATACTAGAGAGTATGCATTTTTAACTGTTGGATCATTATCACAATTAGAAGATACTTTATATGAAGTACCAAATATTGGATCAATGATTTGGAATGCAGTTACCGGAGAAATGATAGGTATAACATTACATAGTTGGAAACATATGATTAATAGTTGTCTTAGAAGTGTGGTTAGAAATTGTCCTGTGAAATATGTCAATAGTTTTATGACCGAATTATTACCTAAATCATTTATTGATTTGGATAGAGTATTAGTGAACAAATGGGAAAAAATTGATAATAACGGTTTACAATTACAAGGTAATGAAGATGATGAAACTTTAAGTGAAGAAATGATGGAAGAACATATGTTAAGACAATTAACAGCAACAGTTGTTCGATACTTGATGGATATTTTATCCCAATTTAATTCTAAAACTACCAATGAAACTCAAATTGCTTGTAAAAAATTAATTATTGCCAATAAAGAAATCTTAGCACCATTTTTGAATTTATGTTGTCACATTATAAGTTTTAAAGATACTAAATGTTCATTTAATACTATATTAGTATTAAGAAATATTTTAAATGATATTTTATTAATGGATGAAGAAGTTGACAAATTCTTATGTGACAACTTAGTTCCTTCATTATTACGAGTATTATGTGATGATTATTTTGTTGAAACTCATTCTGAAGCTGCTATATGTTTAACAACATTATATTGTACATTAAGATCAAAAAATGATTATCCAGCAAGAATTCTTATGACCAATTTATCAAATATTAATTCTTCACATATTTCTAATTTTGAAAATTTACTTGTTAATTCTAAATCATTAAAACATCAAAGACTGGCATTATTAGAGTTAATTAAAATATCTAAGAATAAAGATGATGAAAATGATTTAGATGAAATGAAAGAGAGGAAAAAGCAATTAGAAGCTGCTGCTTTGGCAAGAACCAAAAAATCCTCAACCAATGATTTGATGAATGATCCTTTCACTGAAAATGGTCCTTTAAATAATTTATTTGGTGAAGATTAAATGTATATTAATAATTTTTTACTATGTTAGTTAAAGTTACCTCTTGTTTTTTTTTTTCGCAGCCAAAAGTCGTACCATTACCGTGTAAATCGGGAAAAAGTCTCACTCTCGAACGAAACTAAAAATATAACGTCAACGATACGTGATTCAAAAATATGCCAATTAAATCATTAGAATCATATTTGTTTGAAAGGAAATTGGTCAGCACTGGATCAATAGAAATCCTTCAAAATGCCACAATTGGAATTGATGCTGAACATTATTTAAGTAGGATATATACTTCTAAGAAAGAACAATTTTTATCAGCCATTGGTGGTATACCAAGTTCATTAAAAGATTATATTCAAAGTGATTTAAAAGTATTTCAAGAATGTAATATTAAACCAATCTTCATAATAAAAGGTTTAAATATCCAATCACAAGTTGATGACTTAAAAGTAAACGAATTATCTTCAAATGAACAACATTTATATACTAGTTGGAATAGAATTAGTCAAAAAGATAATAATATTAACAACAATTTCCCTGGGGCTTATGGTAATAACGAATCATTTAGATCATTTACTGATCCTTTACCATTCAAACCAATGATCAATGATTTAATTAAGTTGTTCATTGATCATGATATTGAATATTTAGTTTGTCCTTATGATACTTCATTTCAATTATCTTACTTATATCAAGTGGGATTAATTGATTCTATTTATGGATCAACTGATTTGTTATTAACAAAAATTGAAAAATTCATCCTTGGTATGGAATTTCAATCAAAAGATTTTAGATTCATTGAAAAGGTAAAAGTTTTGAAAGAATTAAATTTAACTGACAGACAATTATTAGATTTAAGTATAATGGTAGGGTGTAATTTACAACCAACAACATTCCCAAATTTACCTCCTTTACCAAAACCAAGTGCAGCTCAACCATATCCTCAATTAAGTCATTTTAAAGTTGCATTAGATATTTTATATCAGTATATTAATATGAATGGGAATCCACGAAGTGATTTATATGGATTCATCTATAATTTAAATGATGAAAGATGTACGGAATTATATCAAAAGGGATTCTCATCATTTAAATTTATTCCAATCTTAAATAAAGAAGGTTATGTTGTTATGTATGGTACTGAGATTCAAAAATTAGGATTAATTTCCAATGATGATATTTATACTTTTGAAATTGATGAAAAGAAAAATGAAGGGGAAAAGAACGGTAACGGTGAAAAGAATGGTCATGATAAACAAAATAAAATTATTCAAATACCTAACGATGTTCATGATATAATTTCTCAAAGATTACCACCGGAATTTTGTTTCTACCTTTCTAATGGTTTAGCTCCTATTGAATTATTAGAAGCTATAACTCAAGGAAAATTGAATATCAGACCAACTTTAGAGGCAGCATTAAGTGATAGTTATAAGAAATTAATCAATTCTAAAGAATACATTGATAATTTGGATTCTTTATTCAATTTATTAACCCAATTATTAGCCAGATATTATCAAGTTAAGAAAATTAAAGTCAATTATTGGTATAAAGATGAAACATTGGAATTAAATAACAGAATGAACCCTAACATGAATCAACAATTAAAACATTTAATCATGAAAACTGATAAACCTGATTTTAAATTGACTGACTTTTTCATTAATTTGAATGATTCTTTTAAAGAAACTAAAGACATTAAACTCACCAGTAATAACGATGTGATATCAACTGGGTTATTAAGATCCTTTTATTTAATAGGATTAATTGACAAAAAGACCAATCAATTAACTTCTTATGGTAAAGGATTAAAGACTTTTATCACTAAACATAAAACCAGTAATGACATTTTCCAACAATTGATCTTATTATTATTGTTGATTAAATCAGATGTATTGAAATTAAATGAACCTAATAGAGAATTTAGTTCAGTAGCTAGACATTTTAAAGATGTTTCTTCAAGTACTGTTGATCAAGAAGATTTAAAACATATTACTTTGGTTTCAAGAATATTTTCAATTCATAAAATTAACATTGCTCCTATTAATTATCAAGGACCTATTTCAAGAAATTTACTTAATTTCAGATCACATTTAAAATTCATTTCCAAAAACTTGATTTATACTTTACAAAGTTGTTTAATTGATTTAATTGTTCGTCAAGAGAATAATAATCTTAAAGTTGATCTTAAATCTAAGAATGATTGGAATAAATTCATTGGTCAAATACCTTTTTTCAAAGACATTAATAATACTTTATTAGGTGTAATTGCCGAAATTTATTTCGAATATAGTTTAAAACAAAAGAAATTGAATAAGGATTTATCCAAAGAACAAATTATTGAAAATACTCAAGATCAATTACTTAATTCAGTTTATCAAATCAATAATACCGTATTTAACATCAATGTCCATGGAGTTAATAGTATTACTGCCAGTCAATTGTTAGCAGATTTCCAAAAAGGTGTTGAGTTCTGGAACTTATTCATTGATTTCGTTAAAGTATTCAATGAAACTGATAAATCTATAATAAGTGATGATTATCTTAAATCAATATTAGAAACTGATGAATGGATGAAACAATTTGTTTAAGGGTAGGCTCATTTGGGGGATTAAGGTAAATTTCTCTAACCAATTTGTGTATAGTTAAAATAGAATAACCTCCAGATCTTTTTTCTTAGGATCTCTTTTTTTTTTTCAGTACAAAGTTTCGCGATATCTACTAATGTTTAGAAAGACCATAATACGGTTTGCTTCATCGATTCCTGATATATCAGAGACTATAGCTACTAGAAATCTACTCCAAGGGACTGGAAATGGTCCTTTCATTGAACTACCCCATTTTTCACCAATTGGAAATCCTACAAATTTATTAAATGTTAAATTACCTCAATCATCAAATTTAAATATACGATTAGGTTCATTAATTGCAGTCAATGGAGATTTGAAACATCTTTCTACGGTTAATAGGAAATTGAGTGAATCGACATATTTCCAAATTTTACAATGTCAAGAAGCTACAAGTTTAATTATTGGAGGAAAATTGAAACCTAATAGACAGAATCATTATAAGTTAATTGATATTGATTATAGAGATCAATGGATGGTTTATAATGACGAGAACTTAATTGCCTGGACTGGTTATAATTTTGAATTGAATAAATTTGAGTTTCTTGATAGGTGGTCAAGTTTCAAAACTTCGGGTAAAGGTATAATATTGGTAAATGATGGTAATGAAATTATGGAACTAGATGTTTTGGAAGGTGAAAAAGTGATAGTCGATACCAATAGTTTAATTGCATCAAATAATTTACCATCAAGGTTTTCTATATTGAAAAATGATAGTAAACTTCCTCCATTACCAAAAATTTCATGGCCCTTCACCGCTCCTCAATTCTTAAAGAGATTTAATAATTACTTGGCTATTCAAACAAAGAAAACCATTGAAAATATGGGATTATCTTCAACTGTAGGTGACATTAATTTCGTAATGAGAAGGATAAAGTATTTTTTCCAAAATGGATTATTGTTTCTTCAATTGAACGTTATAAATAAATTATTCAGAAAATCTATTATGATAGAATTTCAAGGTCCTTGTAAAGTTCTTACCAGTTCCAATGCAACCGCTCCCAATGGGAAAAACTTTACTAAAGAGGAAATCAATAAGATCTTTAATCAGTGAGTACCTTGAACCCTACAGATCAATTGGTCCACATCAATCTGGTAAATAACTATACAGTGAATAATCATTCAGTAAATAGCATCATGATTATTCCCTATTCAATAAATACCATCATGATTTTTCGCTAAGCTTTCCTATTCGCTAAGATTTATTATTCGCTAATGTTTCAATGGCCTTCTCTGATATCTCAACGAACCTTTTTCTAAGCCCGTCTACCTTATTTCTGTACCTCGCATCCGCATATATATTATGGTTTACCGGAGTATATACATGATTTCAAGGCGAGCATTGACAATAACATTTCAATATCCTTTGAACAATCTTTAACAGAGTTTTGATCTTTATTGTGCTTACTTTTACTTTAGATCAATTACAATAAGTACCTCCGAAAATCTGTATAGGGAAAAAAACTTTACCATCCTCATTTGATTTGTTCAAGAAGTATAACGGGTTAAATCGGTTGAGTAGACAGATTCCAAAGAAGCTTAAAAATAGAACGATAATATATTCCATGATAAAGATATGGAAATCTCCAAACTAACGAGTCCAAATGATTGGAAATACTTTGCTAAAGGCAATGCCAATATCCTTTTCAAATATACTGGATTGAATGATTATTTGACTCATAAATTACTCAGAGTCAGATTATCTAAAGATGATGATCAATATATTACAACATGTGAACTTTATGATTTTGTTGAATTAAGATGTAAACATTTATTTCCCCAAAGCATTGTTGATATTCAATTGGTTGTTTTAACCGAAGATTTCGTTCACGATCTAGATAAAGGTACTGATGATAAATTAATGGTTTTTGAAAGATATGGTTTATTGATCCCTAATATATTAGACGGTGATTTCGATAGGGAAGTTCTCTCAAAGAACTGTAATTTATATTATAGTGACAATTTTGATTCCATTACTTTAGAAATGAAACCAAAGTGGTTATATGACAATAAGAAAGATAATTATTGCAGAACATGTCTGTTGAATCAACTTAAAGGATTTGAAAGACATTTTTGTCCCTTAGACTTATTGTATGAAGAAACTATTGACCAGGGTATTGAGGATATTTTTAGTAAAGTGTCGAATGGTGTCATGTCGAAGATTAATGATAATATACCCATCAAACAATTATTCAAAATATTCCTAAATAATGAAAATAACGTTTTCCAGAAATTGAAACAATTCCAAAAAATTAATGATAAGAATGATTTAATTCAAAACCTTACTTCACCAAACGATGTTTCAGCTAATTTATCATTGGTAATGACTTTAAGAGATGTAGGGTTATTCCTAAAATTCGAAAAATTCGATATTACCAATAATGTTCATACTAGTCATCATAATGTTAATAATATCATCGAAATCGATAACCAGAAATACTTATTAACATGTAATATTTATGATTTAGATTTGAAATCAAAGAATAAATATAAACATTGGTTAGATATTGAACATCAATTACAACCAATTTACAAATCTTCCAACCCAGAATGGAGATATTGTATTAAGAAATAAAATGATATAGATTATCAATAGAAGATCTAATTAATATGTATATAAATTTTTTTTTTTATATAAACCAAGAATATGAAGGGTAAGTTAAATTACCAAACATCCTCTTGATATCTATTTTGAGTTTTAAGACTTCTGACAATATCAGCAGCTCTTTCAATTGGAATATCCCTATCATTAGCAATAATAGTAGCGATAGATTTTTGAACATCTCTAGCCATTCTTGAAGCATCTCCACATACATAAATGAAAGCTCCATCTTTTATTAATTGAGCAATGGTTTTAGAATTTTCCAAGATTCTATCTTGAACATAAACTTTTTCTTTAGTTTCTCTTGAAAAAGCAGTGAATAATTCAAAGGAATCACCTAATGATTTTGAATATTCTGGCCATTCTTCTTTATATAAGAAATCTTCCTTTGAATTTCTACATCCATAGAATAATAAGGTTTTACCTAATTCAACATTTGAAGATTTTTTGATAGCCACTCTTTCTCTAATAAAACCTCTAAATGGGGCAACACCAGTACCTGGACCAATACAAATAACAGGAGTTTTTGGATTAGATGGTAATTTGAAAGTTGATCTTCTAACATGAACTGGTAATTTGAATTTAGAATATTTATCTCTTGGACCATTCAAATCATAAGTAACAATTGGTTTTTCAGTTTTATTGTTTTGTTCAATTTCAATGAATTTTAATAAATTGGTGGTAACCCCAGTAATTAATCTATTTTCCAATGATTCGGATTCAACAACAGCTGTAATATGAATAGAAGTCTTTTCCAGTAATGAACTTGAAGAAATTGAATAATATCTTGGTTGTAAATGACTAATACTTTCAATAATGAAAACAAATGGTACTTTATCCCAAACTTTACCACCAGAAATTTTTAATAAAGCATCAGCAATATTATATTTATAATGATGAATTTCTTTAGCGAATAAGTTTTTATCGTTACCTAATTTCATAGCATAAGCTTTAATTTCTTCAGTAGGAGCAAATGATGCAATACTTGAGAAGAATTGTCTAGAAATTGGTCCACTAATTTCTAAATAATGTCTTAAAACGGCACCATAAGTAGTTGGTGAAGGGAAAGGAATTGAAACAGTTGAATCTAAGGCTTTTAAATGGAAAATATAATCTAATTTTCCTTCTAATCCGAAACATTTAACAAAATTATCAATGTTATAATTGGAATTTGATGGCCAAACAGCTAAATGATCACCTGTAGTATATCTTAAGTTAGTATTTGATAAATCAAATTCAGCATGAACACAAAATCTTTCTTTTGAGTTAAAAATTTCTTTAGTTAAAGTGATTGGAGCAAGGTAAGGATGAGAATGATTGAAAGGACCTTTGGTTAAATCTTTTGAAGAATCTAAATAAGATTTATCAGGTTCACCTAACGAAACATTTTCATCATCAAAAGTTAAAGTCAAATCTTCAGTTAATTCGAAACTTGGTTCGAATTTCATTTCATGTTCTTCAAAATTAAGATTATTTCTTAAATTTTCAATAACATCATCTTTCCATTTCAAGAAATCTTCATCTAAAGTACCAACACCATCATCACCTAATCCCATTGGAGCAAAACTTTCAGCATTAAATTCAGTTAATTTGGTTTCACATTTTTTAGCCATTTCATTATAAAATTCGTAAGTAGTATTACCTAAACCGAAAATACTATATTTCAAATTTGATAAATCATCAGCTTCATTTTCCAAATAATCAAAAAATTCAACAGCATCATCAGTTGGTTCACCTTCACCGTAAGTAGCTAAAACAAAGAAAACTAAAACATCTTCAGGAACTTCATTCAAATTTTCATAATCGAAATCTGATAAATCTCCAACTAAAATTTTAAGACCAAATCTACTACTTAAATCCTTTGAAAGTTTATTAGAATAATCTTCAGCAGTACCAGTTTGAGATCCATATAAGATAATACAATTTTTATTATTTTTCTTTAGAGTTTCAACTATATTTCTTGATTTACCTCCAACATTGGAAATAGTGAAACCTGCTGATGTACCATCTTCTTTACCAGCAAAGATGAAATCTTTACCGAAATAAGCAACAACGGCCAATAATAAGGTTCCTAAAACAATAAAATCTAATTTATCTAAAGCCATTATTTCTATGATGAAAAATCAATCTGTGAACGTAATGTGGAATAATCTATACGATAATGTTTGAAAAAATGAAGTTCTTCACAAATATGATTGATAATTATTCAATTGTGAATTTTAAATTATCAATTTGTATTTCTTGACGGTTTTAATTCAAAATTATTTAGATCGAATCAATAATTTACAAAAAACCTTCGTCGTACAAAAAAAGTTAAATCAGTTGAGGATTTTCTGAGAATTGAACGTGATTTTTAGATTCTGTTCAAGTTGTTCAAAAGGTTGGTTATTTTGGTGTTAACAACTTATAAAATCAATAAATAGTTAATTAGCAGTGAATTCTTCAGTTAATAAAGTTTTCAGATGAAAAAATTAGATGTCAATGACTTTTGATGGGGTTAAAATATCATAGGCTGATTTCCCTAAATCGGATTTCAGAGTGTGAATTTTTCTTTTCGCTGCAGATAAGATATTCCGTTTACCTGATTGAGACAATTCCGTCTTTAGTTAATAGAGAAGTGTTGATAGCTCGTAAACATTAATTCATTACTATATATAAATACATCTGAAACATTAGGATTGATGGAAGATGAAGTTGTGGAACATCTTTTACAAATCATTCATTTCAGCTTTGACATTACTTTCTCCTTCATCGTCTGGTGGTTGTGATGGTGATTGAGCATCGGCAATGCCTTGAGCGGATTCTCTATCATCTACACTATCAGTAACTCCGGATTCAAAATTTAACTGTTCAAGCGGAATTTTAAAGGTGGCATGAATGGTATAGATTGCCTTTTTAGATACAGTTGAATTAAATTCCTTTCCATAAACCGTTTTGATTAGTCTATAGAATGATTCAGGTGTGAATTCAGCCAATGCTCTATCTCCTATATTATAATAGATATAATGGTCATCTTGAACATTGGCAATCGCTCCATTGGTAGTCTTATTCCCTATATTTTCCTTTTTGATATATTCTTTCCGTTCGAATTCTGTTATCAATGATTCAAGATTAGAATTGAAATTGGAATTGGTTTTATTCAAATCACTTGCAACACCAAAATTTTTCATAGTTTTGGTGATTTCATATTTACTGATATGATTATTTTCAATGATTAATACTGCTAATATTATCGATAATAAACCAGTTTTAACCAATTCATAATTATCACTAGGTAATTGATTATGTTGATATTTGGAAAGGAAATATTCTTCACTATTTATGTTT
This sequence comes from Yamadazyma jaroonii, assembly GCA_943733655.1. NCBI lineage: Eukaryota > Fungi > Ascomycota > Pichiomycetes > Serinales > Debaryomycetaceae > Yamadazyma > Yamadazyma jaroonii. Next base: position 87,958 of record CALSDN010000020.1, read on the forward strand.
CTACCATTTTGCTGTTGTACATTTTTAGTATTTGGCCATAATTTATCGAGTATATCTTTTTCTTTCACTGTCAAACAACTTTTGAGATAATATTTACCCTTCACATCTGCAGATTCTGCTAAGTGTAAACCGAAAGTATGACTAAGTGATTGGTTGGCACTTTTAATTATATCATTCAACACAGACCCTCTTGAGATTGAGGTGAGATTCAGTCTTCGTATACCTTTATCAGTGGAAGATTTCATTATTACGTTTCTAACAGCTTTCAGTACAGTTTCTTCAAAAACCCCCAGAGTTTCAGGAGTCCCCTCACTATATGGTTGATCAGTTTCGACAGTTTCTGGTGGAATTATTGGTTGAATTTCTTCTTGGTTTCCTATTTGTCTCATTTGATTTAATGAAAGTCTTTGCCTTTTACGAGTCTCCTGTTGTGGTTGTTGTTCTTGTTGTGGTTGTTGTTCTTGTTGCTCTGGTTGGACATCAACATCCCCTTCATCAAAGTCGGAATGTTCAACCCCATCGGATTCCTCATAACTGGCTTCCTCATCATCTTCACTATCTCGTCTTGATCTAACCATTAGTCGCGTTAATTTTTCTGAACACTCACCAGAACCACCTATATTTTTTTCAGATTGGAAATTATCAACATTTTTATTTTTGAACTTTAACTGTGATTGATTGTTGCTTGATTGGATAAGTTCTAGCTGTTAATAAGAAATCGTCGCTTGTCTTTGATAGAAAGGTGCTTCCACAAGTTAATTCGTAGATGATGGATGAGAAGAAAACCATGGGTTCAGGTACTTCCTTTACAGGCATGTCCAATTATCCCTTATCTGACACAGGGTCGAATGGGTCATCTTCCGGAAATAATGCAAATGGTGCAGGGAGTGACCACAAAAATTCAACTTCTTCTGATACCCCAAAACGGCTGAAGAGAAAAAGTGCTGAGTTGGCCAGTAAGAAAACTCATCTAATTTATAATCATAATCATAACGGTGAAGACTTTGATATGTTAGAAGATGCTACTCATAACACCATAAAGACTAATAAGACATATATATTCAAATTAGAAGAACCAGGGTTACAGAATAGTCCCATAATAAATTCAGACAGTTCAAAACTGGCTTCTCCGTTTCACGATAAAGATATAACGTCAATGTTGAATGTTGATTTAAATAAAGTAAAGATGGTCAATTTGCAGAAGGGAGACTTTGTAGAACCTCCTTTGGCTCCACCAAAACCTTCATATTCTGGTGTACCATTGGAATCTTTTCCTCCAACGAAAGTGAGGAAAGATTCTCTTTGGCCGAAATCCAAAAAGACTAAAACCAATGATAAAGAACCGATAATTATCGAATTTCCAGTAGAGGAAAATGAAAAGGAATATAAAATGAACCTCACTACCAAAGAATCTTATAAATTAACTCAAGATAGTAAAATACGAACAAATGTCAAACCAAGTAAAAATCCTAAATCAAAAAATTCCACTCCAGTACTGAAGAAATCTGTCGGTACACCAAAAGTTAAGATAGAAAAACTTTCAGATTCTCCATTGAGGTCATCTAAAAGAATAAAAGTTATTTCACCCAAGAAATCCATAACGTCATCAAATTTGGCCCCTACTTTGAATAAAAATGAAGGTGATGTAAGTCAACTGGATGATGCATCTAATGATGATTTTTGTAGTGCATGTGGGGGCTCAGGTGTTTTCATTTGTTGTGAAACATGTCCTAAATCATTTCATTTCATTTGTTGTGATCCTCCATTAGATGATTTACCTGAAGATAATTGGAGTTGTAGAGAATGTTTAGCCAAACAACATCCAGAAATTACCAAAAAATGGAATTCTATTGGTTTGTTTGGTCAATTGTTAAATCAAACTGAGTCAATGAACCCCTTTGAATTCCAATTACCTAAAAAATTAAGAGATAATACATTCATGAAAGTGTCAACTGATGCTCATGGTCAGTATGATGATGGAACTTTAAAACCAGAATTGAGTTATTCAAAATTGAATGGTTCACAAATCCCAGGTTTTAATTATAACCATTCATTGGAAGTTGATTCTCTTTATGATAAATCAGGTAAACCTTATTTATGTCATAATTGTGGGTTATCAGGATTAGAAAATCGTTTCATAGTTCATTGTGATTATTGTTCTCTAGTATGGCATATGGATTGTTTAACAGAACCCTGTTATAAATCCAAGACTATCGGTTCAAAATGGAGATGTCCTAATCATATTGAGAATTTGATACCGATAAATATCTTTGGTAAGAGAAACTTAAAAGACAGTCCTATTTTGGATGTTTCGTTGCACAATAACTTCTTGAAGATTCTCCACAATTCTAATTTCTTAATTAAATACAGGGACCAACCATTTTTTAAAACTGATAGTGATAAATTCCCAACACTACAAGAATACCTTCAATATGAAATGGAAGATTTCAAAAGATTCGATCCATCCTATTCCAAAAGTATTTTCAATCCCGAAGGTGTGAATACCTTAGATAATAACGATGATATTCATGAAAATTTTAAGGTTCCAGATTTCTTTAATAATAATTATTCCATTCCTAATAGTATAATCGGTAAACCTAATTCAAAATTGAAGAAAATTATTACAATGACAGATGAAAGTGATCCATTTAATGTCAATGATGAAGAGAATATTAAGAATAATAAGGTAAATTCTTTCATTTATAGAGTTCCTGAAGAACTGATATTATTGGATTTCATAACTAAGGTCAAGAAACCCAATAAACCAAATAGAAGAATGCAACAAAAGTTCAATAAGGAAGCCAAAGAAGATATTTTGAAGACTATTGAATATTACGAAAATGAAAAAGATAAAGAAGTTGAAGTTGAAAGTGAGTTTATTGAAAATTCTGAATATTTCAAAGATAATGCTAAGAATGGGAAAGATAATTCTAAATTGGAATATTTAGTTACTGCAGCTTTAAACGGCGAAGCAGCCAATGAGACAAATGAAGACTCAACAAATGAAGATTTAACAAATGAAGAAATACTAAGTATCAAAAAGTTAATGAAAATTAAAGGTAAAAATGCCTTGTTAGAATTTTTGAAATCATAGATTATTTAATATATATATATTTACAGGGTTAATAATGTATTCTAATTTTTAATGTAAGATGCCTTTGGTTTTAAAGTTAAAGATTCTAAGGTTGAACTTGGTACTGGCTCAGCATTAGTTATTTCAAGTAATTGTGATAAGATGGATGAAGGTTCTAAGTTTTTGCAATCAATCTCTTTGGTTTGGGAATCTTCATGTATCACTAATTTTACTGGACATTTCTCAAGTTCTGCATCAGTGGTTTGAACTTTCTTAATTATGAAATCAATGTCATCATTATGAAATTTGAAAACTGGTAAATTGTATTTCCAAAATTGTCTTATACCATAAGATTCCATATATGATCTGTTGACAGGGAAGATTAATTCGAACTTTTTGACATTATTGAACACATATGCATTGGATGAATCACCATGTATTTGATTTATTCTGGAGACTTGTCTCAGAATTCTAGAGCTGGTAAGCTCTTTGAACATTTTATTCCCAACTCTACTCATTATATAACCTGAGGTTTTGGAAAATTTTCATTTTCGCACTGTAGGTTGAGTACGACATGTCGAGAAGGGTCCGACATCCTAAGATACGCAAAAGATAAGTCCAGTTCAGATTAGTCACATAGGAAAAATAACAAATGGGTTTATTGAAGTTCGTTAGACTTTATTCCGATAAAGCTGCCAGATTTGTCCCCACCTCAGGAGTTTATCCCAAAGGATATTCCGTAGGTGGTATTCATTGTGGTATAAAAAAGAATGGAAATTTGGATTTAGCATTATTGAAAAATGAATATGGGAAAGGAGCTGTAGCATCAGCAGTTTTCACCACCAATAAATTTAAAGCTGCTCCTGTTCAATTATCATCTAAAATAGTAAAAGAGAAAGAAGGTAAAAATATCAATTCTATCATTATCAACAGTGGGAATGCCAATGCTGTTACTGGTACTAAAGGTTTAAACGATGCCCAAAGTATGGTATCTGCTACTGATAAATGTTTAGGTAATGAAGAAAACTCTACTTTAGTCATGTCAACCGGTGTAATTGGTAATTTGTTGCCAATAGAGAAGATTTTAACTGGTATTGAAGAAATTACAAAAGATGAAAATTTAGGTAATAGTCATGAAGATTGGTTAAAATGTGCTAATGCTATCTGTACAACTGATACTTTCCCTAAATTGGTTACTAAGAATTTCGAAATTGATGGAATAACTTACACTTTAGCAGGTTTAGCTAAAGGTGCAGGTATGATTAGTCCAAATATGGCAACCTTATTAGGTTTCTTCGTTACCGATGCTCCTGTTTCCAATACTGCTTTAAAACTGATTTTACAATACGCTGTTGACAGATCCTTCAACTGTATTACTGTAGACGGTGATATGTCCACTAATGATACTATTGTAGCTATTGCAAATGGTGCTGCCGGTGGAGAATTAATCGATCAAACTTCAAGTTCTTCAACTAGTTACAGTATATTAAGAGCTGAAATTACTGATTTCGCCCAACAATTATCTCAATTAGTTGTTCGTGATGGTGAAGGGGCTACTAAATTCATTCATTTGAAAGTTAAGGATGCTTTATCTTTCAAAGATGCTAAATCAATTGCTTCATCAATTGCCAATTCTGCATTATTTAAAACCGCCATGTATGGTAGTGATGCTAATTGGGGAAGAATCTTATGTGCTGTTGGATATGCTGATGTTGCTACTGCCGATTCAGTATTACCTGAAAAAACCTCTGTTTCTTTCATTCCTTCTGATGGTAGTGAACCTTTACCTTTGTTAGTCAATGGAGAACCAGAAACTGTTGATGAAGAAAGAGCTTCTCAAATTTTGAGTGTAGAAGATCTCTGTATTGAAATTGATTTAGGAACTGGTGGTAATCAAGAAGCTTCTTTCTGGACTTGTGATTTATCTCATGATTATGTCACAATCAATGGTGATTATAGATCTTAATTTATAGACATTTTCGCGTCTTCTCTGTATCATGTCAAAGATAGTTAAGATAAGTGATATCAAGGAACCTCAATCTTATCTGTACGATGCCAGAATGATGGTGTATTGTTATGTACTATATATCGAGCCAAGAATTGGTAAAGGTCCTTTTAGATTGTTCATAACAGATTTTTCAACTAATAATTGCGTATATAATGGGTATTCTAATATTCAAGTAATGGAAGCTTTTGACCTTTCCCCTGATCAGATGTTCCAAGTTGACGTTTATGATGAAAGGATGAAAGAATTCTTGCTATCCTATTCAAGAGTCAAAGGAGAGGTGTTAAATATACCTGCAGGCGAATCAGTGAATTTAAGTGAACTAGGAATAATTGCATTGATCCATTTCAAACCAAAAATGTATAATAATTCTTTGGAGGGTAAGGCCATAGAAATAGAGGTTCTTAACAAGAATTACATTTCCAATAATTCTTCATCACCAAAATTGAATGATTTGTGTCGAGAAATTTCCAACAAGTTCCCAAAAGATAAGAAAAAGATTTTGACCACCATTTTACCATTACAATTTTATGATTTAAATCTACTCAAAGAAGATGAAGTACCGCCAGATAATTCACAATTATACAGAAGTAGTCAAATCCAAGTGGAAAACACTGTAAATAATATATCCACTGGATATGGTAAAGGGTTCTATGTCAAAGATGAGGTAAACGAAATGGTTCCCGGGAATGCATATTTAGACGATATGGTCGACGATCCAGATAACAGTTCACACAGTTTTGATAATGCAAGAATACTTCCTGGCCAATCACGTAAAAGAGATGAAACTTCAAGTTTAGGAATATATTCTGATAACTCATTCACTGTGGAGGATATTTGTAAGATGGATTTGACTGTGGATAATATGGTCTATCCAATAACTGCCATATTAATGGATACAATACCATCCGACTTAAGTCACTTGATCGTGAAATGCTGTGAAATGGTTCATGGTAAGTTGAAACTATCTGATCCTATTTTACGACCTTTGGAAATGATTTTTTGCAGCCATCCAGCAACATTTTTAAATAATATGAACAGCTTAAGAGTTTTCATAGAACCAGAGCAATTCTTGGACCTTCTAGATACTCCGATAGAACTTCTTTATGCCAAACCAGAACTTATACAACAAAAATTAGAGAGCATTAAACGGAAGAAATCTCAATATAACATATATAAGAAGAAAATAGTTTTAGGTGACAGTTCCATAGTAATATGGTGTACTAAGTAGAATCATGTATCATTAATTATAAACATTTGCATTATTTAATTTGAATCATCAAGGAATTCGAAAATCTCTTCACAAGTCAATTTGAAAATTTCATCAGTTTCAATGAATAGGGAGTGTGTTCCCTTTTCAAATTCAACAAACTTTTTGTATTTAATAGGAAGCTTATCAAAGAATTTTTTCAGATGCTTAAAACTAGTCATTGTATCATTGGCACAATGGATAGTTAATAGTCTGAGATCATGGTTAACGTTAATTTCTTCAGGTGAAATATTAGCTAACCTATAACCTCTATCGAACATTGATTTTATATGACCTAGAGTAGTATTTCCTTGAGTTAACAACTCCTGTTGTAAATAATCTAGCCATTCTTCTGCCGTGGTAATAGTACTTCTGATATTAGGGTCTTTATTGATTGATCCATAAGGGAAATATGGGAACCAGGTAGCAACAAAATTCAATGCATACTCAATAATAGGCGATGGGGTTAAGTTTTCGGCTATTCTAATCATTGGACCAGTGGTTATAATACCTGTGAATAAATCTTTATATTTACCATCAAGCATATAATTTAATGCAATACCACCCCCAGCTGAATGTCCTAATAAATAGAATTTTTCTTCACTTTTTGTGACAGTCCTGTCTTTTTTATCGCCAAATTTGAAAACTTCAATCATTTTATCCAAGTCTTTATAAACAACACTTGAACTCCTACCGACTCTACCTCTATATCTCCCTAATGATGTTCTTCCTGAACCCCTTTGATCATAAACAAACGATTCATATCCAATAGAGCTGAGGTATTGCATGATTCTATAATACATATCACAATGTTCACACCATCCATGTAATATCAAAATCTTACCTTTACATGTACCTGTAGCAGGAATCGTAGATGTGTGAAAATTAATATTATCATAATTTATCACTCTTGTAACTACCTTATAGTCTTTAGGTAATTTATAAGGAATGTCTATACCCATTTTTGGCTCGAGTAATTCAACTTTCTTAGAGACTTCTGTCATCTTGTGATCATCAACTAAGAAGAAAATTTTTCTTTACATATATTTCCTAAAGAAGTTTCTTATCACTCAATTTGCTGCGAATTTCTTTTTTTTCCTAATCTGAAACATTTGTGGAGTGTTGCGACAATTTTTTGCAACCAAAGTTGCTACTGAGAGAGGAACTGAGAGATATAGCTAGTAATATGCAAATTTTATTATTAAGAAAAGTTATTGGAAAGTGTCAGAAGAACTTGTCGACTCTTTTGTCAAACCTATAACAAAAGAGTTAGTAAGTAGTTGTTGTAACTACCGTTGCGGCGGATTCTGGTAAATTTGAACTAGGCACCAATGATAGTAAAGAACTTGTCCTGTTACCTAATGAAATAGCATGATTTTTGAAAGACTCCATACTTTGATCGATTCCTGAAATATTTCTAATGAATTCCACTACAGGCCATGGAAAAGCTCTGAAGACAGGCATAAATTTTCCATAGAAAGGTAATTTGATCTCCCCTCTTCTACCCAATTCAATAGCTTCAATCAATTTTTTACTAACATATGAGGGATCTAATTCTGGAGCGAATAACTTTGACGGAGTAGAAACGCTTCTATACATGTTAGTTTTCAATTGTCCAGGACATAACAACAATGTCTTGACACCACTGATATTGAAAGATGGAGGTCCCAATTCATAGGTCAAAGATTCATGTAATGCTATTAATCCAGATTTAGATGCTCCGTATGCACTTAATCTTGCTGGTGACATGTACCCCAAAACGGAGCCTACTGTGATGATATACCCTCTCTTTATGGATAACATATCGGGTAAGAAAGTGTTGATAGTGTAAAAACTAGAAAGCAAGTTAATGCTGATAACTTTTTCGATTTCTTCATATTCAAGATCCAATAACTTTTTACCTTGGGTAATACCAGCATTATTGATAAGAATCGTAACAATCCCATGATCTTGCTTGATCTGCTCATAAGTTTGCCAAAGCTCTTGTCTGTTACTAACATCACATTTGTAAAATACAACATTTTCAGGCAAGTTATCAATTTCATTGACATCAAGAATAATAACTTTGGCTCCACGATCATAAAATAGCTTTACTAATTCCCTTCCTAATCCTCCATTACCACCAGTTATCAACACAAGGTCTCTATGAGCTTCAAAGTAATTACCAACGATAAGATCACTTAGATTTCTAGCAGATTTATTAGCTTTATACATCAAAGAAACAAGCATGGCTCTTCTCAATGGGATATAGCGTTTGTGATTTGACTGCAAAAAGATGTATTTACAAAGTCACACAACCAGGATCGCGAAATTTTGTTGAATAATGGAGACTATGGAACCACCTAAAATGTTAAGAATTAAGAGGAAGAGAGGAGAAGATCCTCTCCAAGCCTTAATTCTTGACTCTCAGATGGCAAAAAGGTCTAAGCCATCTTCGCCAGTAGCTTCAGGAACAGTCACACCCAACGAAAATTATTACTTCAAATTAACTAGAACTGATGCTTCTGCTGTAGACGGAATACTGATCTTGTTATCTGAAACATCCAGGACCACCAAGGAAAGGAATTTCGTTATACCAAAGTCACAGACTGAAGAGGACGATACAATACCAAATGAGTTATCAGATTTAGTAAACAATTTCATGATCAATAACGACACCACCACCGAACAAAGAAAGAAGAGGAATCATTCCATCGCCAACCATGTTACCACTGAACCAGAAGATGAATTCGTTTACGATGTTTATCAATTGTCTACTATGACCAATCACAACCATCCAAAATCACAAATAGGGTATATCAAGTTCTTTGAGAATAGTGACGATGAATTCAATAATAATTCAGAACCGGAAGATGATCGAGTTTATTCTGACCACGAAGATTCCAATGCCGAAGATTTCTATCAGAATGATTATCCTGAAGACGAGGATGCTGATATCGAAACTGATATTCATAATGAGTATAGGAACACAGACCTAGAGAATGATGAGATCGATGAGCTTTTCGATTATGTGCAGAATACTGATATGAGTCTTATTGATAACTATAAAAGTGAAGATGATGAAGATTATGTCTTTGAAGACGACGATGAAGACGACGAAGATGATGATGATGATTACGAAGACGATGGAGATTTTGAACGTCAAAAGTTTTTTGATAACGAAAGTGATGATGAATTGGCTATTCATAGGGATAGAATATTTTCCAAATTAAAGAAAATGGTTGATGAATAAATATATATTTTTTAAGAAAAGAAGTACTCACTTTGTTTAACATCTTCTATATTATAATCACCAGTTGGAGGAGTTGGGAGCAATTTCGCTTTAACTAATATTGGGACATAATTCTTGAAGGATTTGATGTCAACATGTTCCCCTGTGGAATAGTTGGCATATCTAGCCCTGCTGATTTGAGTGATAAGCTCAGGCTGGAACCTTTCTATCAAATCTTCATATAAACCAATCTTGGTTGTGTCCTTGATCTCATTATTTAAAACGATATTGATTTTACCTCCATCTCTTATTTTCATTACTTCGTTATGTAAGTTTTTATGCTTGGACTTACTAAACCATACAAGGTGATATGAATCTCTTATGAGGTTCTGTGTTTCATCTCTTAACTTATTTACAATGTCAGATGCATAAAGATTAACAAACTGTTGTCTCAAAATTGTATTCAAACCATCGACACTATCCGGGGATGTCCAAAAAGAATCATGAACGGCAACAAAGGGGATGTTACTCTCTTGACAAGAATTACATGTAAAAAGTAAATGAGTTGCATCTATGGAATGGATGAAATTGGGAGCAACACTATTATACTGTTTTCTGGTATGAATTTCCTTAATGACAGTTTGTTTCCGAACGGCCAAGTGTTGCAAAGGTGTGGAAATTGAAGTTTTGGAATCAGTGAAATACATCTGTATCACAGGGAATCCGGTTATGGTTGACCACATCATTGGTTTGGTGAATTGCATTTCCTTAAAATCAATTTCTTTTCCATCTTTAGGCTTGTCAATGGATGTGACAACTCTCTGACAGGTGGAAAGGAGCCAAAGTTGTATGAATTTTGCATTTTTGAACAATTCATCCAAGGATAGTTTGATCAACCGAGACAAACGGAACAAAATGATTGTCAGTTTCTTAGAGTATAAGTTCATTTCCTCTCGGGTCAAGAGTTGTTCTAAGTTAGCTTCTTTGAGTGACTCCTCCATCTGCTTAACGGCCCCGAAGACCGTCACTCCATAAACAGAAGTCATGATTGGTCTCTTGACTATCTTTCGGGATAATATCTTGCTTATGATCACGTCTTCTTCGCTGGTAGAAAGTTGAGTCAATAGATACTCCAACACGTCTGTGTAAACATCTTCCTTCTTGTTTGTTGGGAGAAGATTCACAGCCTTCGCACCCTTGATGTCTCTTCCTATAGCTGCGTAATGTTGTAAACCGTTACATGATCCATCCAAGTGAATGGGTAGTCTTGACTTGAAATTTTTTATTTCCCCATCAAAGTTTTCGATTTTGGTGATCTCAAAACAATGTCTTAAGAACTGCCATGGTTTGTCACTCTTTGTCCACCATAGATTTGTCCTGGGAGACACGGCTGATTGTTTGATGTTCTGGATATTATCATTAATGAATTTCACTCTATCTTCAAAATTAAGTTTGTCCAATCCGTATAATCCAGCAGCTTGATATTTAATCCAATCATAACCAGAAGCTCCTAAGGCTCTAGAATCCCAAAACTGGAAAATTGATCGTATCAAATCTTCGTCTTGATAACTCAAAAATGATACCAAGGTATAACACCTTGATCTAAAGTCAACCCCATGAGGGAAATAAATAATATTATCATTGAAGGCATCAATCAATTGAATCGATCTTTCGTATTTCTCTCTTATCGATTTGGTAGGAATGTTCTGACGGGTTCTAGGTAACTGCTTTGTAGTTTTCCCTGGAAAATTTAAGAATCCATCTTCTAAGTGTACCAATTCCTTCAAAAACTCCTTCATCTGTATGTCTATACACCAAGGAATGGAACTCATGTAATCCAAGTTTTTGAAGATATAATCCAACAGACCATCTCTATTGATGGTTTTTAAGAACTCCAGATACTGCTTCTCGTTGTGTAAGATAACCGGTCTTAAATTATTCAAAAACCCTCCATCATCAGGCGATTTCCATTTCTTGGGTGGATAAATCATTGGTAAATATACTGAGTCACTGTAAATTCCTTCTAAGAAATCTAATTTATTAAGAATATAAGGATTCAAGAACACTTTACCAACTGTCTTCGTTGGCAAGTTAACAATTCTATGGGTGAATAAAAATCTCATATCAATCTGATTCTTCTTTATCGATTCCGTATCTCCTACAAAATCAGCCGGTACATCAACTTTACAAAACATTGAAAATTTCTTGAATAAGGCAGCAAAAAGTATCAAGAGCTCATTATCAGGCACAGGGACTTCCGTACCTACTTTTATCTTTAACACAGCAGTGAACTTTTCAACTAGCATTCTAAGTATACCAGTTGTGGTACAAGAACCTGATTTAGTTTGGCTCAAATGAGACAAGCTATTAATTAAAATGAGATTTGTCACTTGTTTGTATCCAACAAGACTCAACCAGTATTCGTGCTTAAGAATAATTTTATCTATTTCATCGTCTTCATTAAGATTTTCCATGGTACCAGCAAATTCGGACCATCCTAAAAGCATGTCAGCATTTCTACTTCCAAACTGAGACATCAAATTACTGATATGTAGGTTAGATGAAATGTTCAATGATTCCAACTCTATCTTGTTTTGCTTGTGTCTATTATATTTCAAGTAATCTCTCATAAATTGATCTTTGGACTTCGTGTCTAATTGATCATAGTATTCAAATAACGGCATACCGAGATTTTTGTAAGGTTGCTTGATAAAATCACATAATTGATTCATATCCATCGTTTCTGAACTCTCTCCTGAGGATCTGCTATTAAAAGGGTCTTCGTTCTCTATAAGTTCACGGACTCCATTGTTTAATGGGGATTCTGAGGTATGAACATCGCCGAATCCAATATCTTTCAACAGCTTCATGATTTCCTCAATTATAGGTTTGGTAGTCTCTTTATTTTTAGTTGTATTCTCAATGCAATATAACAAACAAGTTTTCAAGGATTCCAACACTTGCTTGTCATTGTCTTTCAATATATTGAAATCGCTAATGATCTCTCTGACATCATGAAACCTAATGAACTTTGGGTGTCTGAGATAATTATTCAACATCAAGTTAAGACATTGTAACTTTGTTGGTAAATCTGTGGTTTCATATACCTTTATGAGTTTATCTCTTTGTTGTTGGAGGTTATGGGTCTTTAATGTGTAGACATATTGATCAACCACTCTTCTATTCTTAAGTGAAAGTTGACTTGTTTTAAGGATATTCAATTGTTCTAGAACCTTTATTTGCTTGAGCATTTCCCTTTGATTAGGGATTGTTGAGTTAGTTGGCTAATGACTTATCAATGCAGTAGATTGTACATCAAACTGACTGAGTTACTTGATCGCATTTATCGGTTTTGATTATGGTGGTCTGAAATCCTACTTTCTGACGATCACTGATCTTTGAACACGTAAGGAATCCATCTTGAACTTTCAAACCTCCTATACATCATTCAACATCATGAAATTGATTAACTTTATCTTATCGTATATAGGGCTACTGCCCTTGTCACCACATGATTCTTATTGTGACTGCTCAAAACTCATAGGCTCACGTGACTGGCGATGCGAAGGAAACGAAAAACTAAAACCTCATTAAACTGAAAAATTTTCAGATTGAGAAAATAACTATATTTAATAATGGGTAGAGTTATTCGTAATCAAAGAAAGGGTGCTGGTTCAATCTTCACCTCTCATACCAAAGGTAGAAAAGGTGCTGCCAAATTAAGAACCTTAGATTATGCTGAAAGACATGGTTACATCAGAGGTGTCGTTAAGTCAATCATCCATGATCCAGGTCGTGGTGCTCCATTAGCTAAAGTTGTCTTCAG
>CALSDN010000021.1:0-92267 GCA_943733655.1 Yamadazyma jaroonii
TGACCGGTGGTGGTTGATTTACCTGAATCGACGTGACCAATAACAACAACGTTAATGTGAGTTTTTTCTTTACCCATTTTTACAAATACTTTTTTGTGTGAAAATTTTTTCCAGGTGTGGGCGAGGTAATTTATAGTAAAAATTTTGCGATGAGAGAACAGGATGGAAATGTCGTATTGTCCCCAGTTGGGAAGTCGTAAGTGTCTTAAAAATAACATAATTTACTGTAATAAATTGGTTGAAAATCAATTGATCATGACTCATATGAGTAATAGATTGCATATCAATCCAGATTAACCCCAGTTATCGATCATCAGCAGAAAATTAGACCAAAAGTTAGTCATATAAATTTCAATTGCGATCGAATGTCGTTGATTTATAGTTACCTCCCTGATAAAGGATAAAAGTTTCCCTCTTTCTATCAATTGATCAACTATTTGTCTTCAATTCTTAAGAGTCATATGATTTCTACTCCTCTTGAGCTGAATGATTCATTTGTGGATGTCATCTTTTCCAAATAGTCAACGAAGAAATTTTTTTTCGTTAACTTAGAGCCAAAGAGGCAACAGACACGTAGACTTTTACACGACATTTTGATCCAGCAACTACCCATCACTATAATGGTTAAACCATCAAAGTTCAACTTCAATGACCTATTTGTGAATTGGTAAGAACAATTGTAACATATAGAAATCTCTAGAAGGTTCTGGAATTTTCTAGGTTTTTTTTAGATCTTTTTGATCTTTTTCGAAACATTTTTAGTAAGATTTGCAAATTTTACGATAAACATTAAGGGTCAGAAATGAAATGACACTACCTCAGAGAAAGGATCAAAAGTTATGTATAAGATTTATAAAATAAAAACGAAATAAATTATTTTCTGAATTCCAGGTTGTCTATTGAACTTCTTGTTGATGTACTTGACCTTCTTCTTTGGTTTCTTGCAAATTGAGGATCAATTTTACCATTTGATTTGATTGAAGCTAAGAATCCAATTATATCTGTTAACGTGACCACCCCAATCAAATTTCCAGGTTTTCCTGAGTCATTCAAGGAATCATCAAAAGAGGAATTATTATTTGAGCCAGTGTTTTCAACTATCCATAATCTATGAGATTGAGTTGCAACTAATTTAGCAATGATTCTACCTAATCCGGTTGATTTGTTCACATGGAAAATTGGGAATTGATCTTTACCTTCTTCGATACCTTTTTGACTCAAATTGTAGCTTATAAAGTTCAATACTGATTTAAATAATAAATGGGAATTTTGACTTGATGTTATATTTTGAACATCAACAATTGAAATATTTCCTATTAAGAATCCTTTACGATCAATGACTGCTAATGATGAAATTCTCTCGTAAAACATCTTATATAAAGCTTCAATCAATTGTTGATCTTCATAGATTGTTATTGGATTAGTTGAACCTATCTTTAAATCTTCAATTGATTGATTGAAATAATATTCTAAATTGTTGAATCTTCTGGCATTATCCCAAATAAATCTGATCAATCTTCTTTGTGATAAGATCCCTACAATTTCATTTTCATTGTTGGTAATGGCAATTCTATGAACTCCATTACCTAAAATTTCCATTACTGTTAATAATGATTCATTTTCATTTATTTTTATGAATGGGTTCTTTGGATGTAATTTGATTATAAGATCGACTGGAACTTCTTCACCCTTTTTGGCTTTTGTAACTAAATTGTTAAAGTTATCCTTGGAAAATCCTTCAAAATCGCTATTCAAATCTTTGAGGGAGATTTTGTTCATAATCAATAACAAGTAAGTGTTCAAATCACTATAATCAAAAGTTAAACAATTGATCAAACCAGAGTCTTTGGTAGTACTAACAGGTACACTAGTCAAATTATGATTTTTCAAAGTTTCAAATGCTTCTTGAACAGAATAATCAGAATTAATAGAAATCAATTTGGACTTTTCAATCAATTCACTTAATTGAACTTCAAATAATTCAAGACTAGTTCTTGAACTCACAGAATTGTTCCTTGATAAATTCAATATGTTAATATCATCATTGTTATTATTTTGTGGTAAAGGTGGAGGGGAACTTAATAATTCGACAATTGATGGTTTTCTTGATGAAGAATTAGAATGGTGATGATGGGAATGAATAGATGCATGACTACTCTGATGGGAGATAGAAGGTGATCTATCAGGTATATGGGATGTTTTTGGTGAGGTAGGTTTAAAGTTACTCATAATAAGGTGTTAAGGTAGATTTTAGAACCTTGAAGTTAATTTGTGGAGTACCCCTATATTAGAAGATAAAAAACTGCCTTAAGACGGGATTTAAACAAACTGATTGATGACTTATGGTTTTAAAAATTCGATTCTTCAAATTCTTCAATATATAAACTCAATCAATTGTAATTCAATTTCTTATATATGCTTTGTTTAATAGCTCCAGTTATCAGTTGATTTTTTCCAAAAATGAGATATTTTCAATTTTCAATGACTTTACGACATGAGAGATGTCGGGGAATTGTCGCGGGGTGCTTTGTATAAATAAGAGGAGTTCATTATGTAATCCGATGGTAAGCATATGTCAGGGGAATTAGTTGATGGGGAAGGATAGGTGGTTGACGTTGATGAAGGATTAGAATTATAAGATATTGAATAGGTAGAAGAAGTGAAGATTTTGTTTTTTAAGATAACCACCGTGCCTGTAATATAAGTGATCATAATTTCACTATTGGTCATGTAATGATAGCGCAATATTAATTGGCTAGGGTTTTAGGGTCAAGGCTTTTAAGTCATCGGGATGAGTGTGTTGTCCTTTAGTTCTGATATGATAATACTTTTGCCCAAGGTGAACACAGTATATAAATTTGTTCAAATCATAATTTTTGGGTCATTCAAGGTGAAATTAAAGTCATCGTAGTCAACCAAAGTTTGGAAAGTCATCAATCACTAAAGGTGACTACGCTTTGTGTGATTCAAGCTTTGTATCCAACAAGCTGTGATGGCTGGTTTCTTCTTTGTTTCAAATAGGCTTTGAAATGTACTTAGCCATCATGGGTCGGATCGGGACAAATTGACGTATCAATAGTTTTTGATCCGCAATCTATAACATTGAATTTCAATGGAAACAATGGAACATTCAAGGAATGAATTCCGTGAGGTACAACCGAGAAATCATCCTCCCACTCTTGCAACCTCTTACAATTGTTGGATAGTAATGCTCATCGCATAATCCTCGGCCTTTGAAATTTATTTAACCCTTATGCATGCAACTTGAAATATTACCATCCTATTTCAAGTCCATTATCAGCTCCGAATCCATCTCATCGACCTCGGACTACCACCATCATTCCTCAATTAAGCAACCTCCAACTTTCTGATTCAAAAGATCTTACCTCCTATTTATTCCTTATCAGATTTTCTTTTGCAGCCAAGTTCGCTTACGTAATATGCCAATCTCTTACATAAGCACAAATATCCTCTGAATTAAACAAGGATCAATGGAATTGAAAGTTTTGGGTACTAATGATTCAATCAATAATGGGTCAATTTCAGTTGGTCGATCAACTGATTTAAATATAAACCATGAGTTGATAAAAATGTTGGTTTTCAAAATCACCTTATAGTCTCAAAAAAAAAAAAATTCATAGCCAAATTAAGACATTTGTCCTTATCAAGATAATAATTAAGCTTCACTTAAGAACTCTATCTTGTCAGATGAAAAGGAAGAACGTGAAGGAATTGATCAGCGCAAATTACACATATCGCCTCAAATCTTATTGTCACTAAGATTGTACCTAAAATAGTGCGAGGAAAATGTTGGTCGACCCATTTTTCGAACCAACTCCCAATAAGAATCAAACTGTTAGAACATCTAAGAACCAAATCTGAAGATTTTCACCCACGCGCACGACTTTGACGTATTCCGTTAAGTAATTACATGCGACATTTGGTCCAACTTCCTTATAAACGGCCGTTTTAACTATGTAATATGTCGCGATGCCCCGTTTGCGACTTTTTGTCACTACATTCGGCAGCAGCCCAACAATTTTTTTTATTTAAATCTCATTATTTCCTGTAAATTATTAAATCATTTTATTTGACTGATTTCATCATATACTTATAGTTATGTCTGAAAAATTAGATATTGCTGATTTAACAGCTTTGAATGCCATTGCTGCAGGTTCAAATAGGAAAAATCCTAGAATTGTTGCTGCTGGTATTGGTGGTAAATTAATGGGTACTAAATCATTAGTTGAAGTCACAGCTGAACAATTAACTGAAGATTTAAACAATAAGAAAAATTTAACTTTAGCTGAAAGAGATGAATTAGAAAAGTTGAAATATGAAAAGGTTAAACATATTTCTGAACAACCTTGGACTTTATCAAATTGGTACAAACATATTAATTGGCTTAATGCTATCTTAGTTGTATTCCTTCCAGCTTATGGTATTTACCAAGCTTCTAAATATGTTCCAGATTACAAGACCTTAATCTTAGGTTTCACTATGTACGTTATGTCTGGTTTATCAATTACCGCAGGTTATCATAGAGGTTGGGCTCACAAGGCTTATGAAATGACTTTACCAGTCAAACTTTTCTTCGCATTATTTGGAGCTGGATCAATCCAAGGTTCAATCAAATGGTGGTCTCATGGTCACAGAATTCATCATAGATATACTGATACCAAGAAAGATCCTTATGATGCTAAACAAGGTTTCTGGTATTCTCACATGGGTTGGATGTTGACCATTCCAAATCCTAAACACAGAGCAAGAGCTGATATCTCAGATTTAATTTCTGATCCTGTTGTTAAATTCCAACATAAACATTATTTATCATTAGTCATTTTTATGGCTTTTATCTTGCCTTCTTTAATTGCTGGTTTAGGTTGGGGTGATTATTGGGGTGGTTTCATTTATGCTGGTATTTTAAGATCTTTTGTTATCCAACAAGCTACTTTCTGTGTTAATTCTTTAGCTCATTGGATTGGTACTCAACCATTCGATGACAGAAGAACTCCAAGAGATCATCCATTAACTGCATTAGTCACTTTCGGTGAAGGTTATCATAATTTCCATCATGAATTCCCATCCGATTACAGAAATGCTTTAAAATGGTACCAATACGATCCAACTAAAGTTACTATTTGGGTATTATCAAAATTAGGTTTAGCTTATAATTTAAGAACTTTCAGCCAAAATGCCATTGATCAAGGTGTTTTCCAACAACAACAAAAGAAATTGAACCAACAAAAATTAAAATTACAATGGGGTTCAGATGTCAATTCTTTACCTGTTTGGGATAGAGCTGAATTTAATGAAAAAGCTAAAAAAGATGGTTTGATCTTAATTGGTGGAATTATCCACAATGTTAAATCTTTCATCAAAGAACATCCTGGTGGTCAAGCTTTAATCAGAGCTTCATTAGGTAAAGATGCAACTGAAGCTTTCAATGGTGCTGTTTATGCTCATTCAAATGCTGGTCATAATTTATTAGCTAACATGAGAGTGGCGGTTTTAAGAGATTCAGAACCTGTTGAAAATACTTTTGCTGCTCAACAAGAATATTTGGATAAATTAAAACTTTGGAATTAGGTAGGTGTAAATAAATGTTTCCTTTTGTGAGTTCTCTATATTGTTGGAATTGTGACTGAAAGAAAGGGTCAGCCGTGTCCAATCTAATACCCTAAAATGGGACAACTTAAGGTGTTTGGAAGTGTTCTCCCAGTTAAACTAGAGTTTGTATTGATTAAAATATTGCTTCCTCTATCGGGCCTAAGCGAAATCTGGGACTAAGAATCTACAAAGCTCCAACTGAGGGAAACCCCAATCAATGTCATCGCCATTTTACGAGATGACCTTTGCGAAGATCATGAGAAATATGTTGTAACAGCTTCTGTTCATCGTGATAATACTCTTTTGTTGTAGAACATATGACCT
Organism: Yamadazyma jaroonii; assembly: GCA_943733655.1. Classification (NCBI taxonomy): domain Eukaryota; kingdom Fungi; phylum Ascomycota; class Pichiomycetes; order Serinales; family Debaryomycetaceae; genus Yamadazyma; species Yamadazyma jaroonii. Next base: position 5,935 of record CALSDN010000021.1, read on the forward strand.
TCTGTATATTCGTTAGGAAATCGAACGGCCAAGTCCTATGGTTGTACCACTGATCACCGATGAGATGTTTTTCTATAAAAAGCATTCACGCATTAAAAAAAATCACGCAACAAAAGAAAAAATGTGGTGTTATTTTTCTCAGTCTCAAATCACCAGTTTTTTGCAGCCATTATGTTCGATGTAAAAGAATACGTATAAATAATAGGCAGATCCCCAGATTATAATCATCAATCAATTTACATATTCAATTAAATTAGATATTCAAATCAACTAAATAAAAATGTTTGCTAGAACTACTTACACTCAATTAATTGCCAGAAGACTTCCTTACGTAGCTATGTGGGGAACTGGTTTAGGTGCTTTCTTATGTTGGCCTCATGTTGTAGCTGAAGTTTCAAATAGAGTTCACCAAGTTCCTCCAATGAATGCCAATGTTTACAGACATTAGGTCATTTTATGTTTGCATGATAATAAATATTTATTCGAAATGTCTTTGAAAGTCTCTGAAAGTCTCTACTCTACCTAATGTGAAATGTCTCTTGATTCCTAAGAATCGTTTGGAATTTCCATAAGTCCCAAACCAAAAAACGTTCCGATAAAGAATTAAAATTAGAGTGAATTAAATGGATCTCATAAATTTTCTAAACTAACCTAAGCTAATTCAATTGAAGCTTTTCCGGAAACTTTAACAATAGTGTTACCGAAAGAATCTTTTTCACCATCATTTTTGACAGAAGCTCCAAGAACTTTGACGTAATAATTCTTGGAAACTTTACCTGATGAGGTAACATCATAACCTTTATCAGTTTTAGTGACAGTAATTTCAGCAACGAACTCTCCCAATTTGTTGATATCTGGAATTTGAACAGTTTTAGAGTCTTCAACTTCAAAGACATTAACCAAGAATTCTTCATTATAAGCATAATCTGGTTTTTCGATCTTAGTAGTTGGACCAGCTGAGATGAATACTGAGTTTGGTCTAACTAATAATGGTAATGATTTATAATCATGGACTTCATCGAAGTATTTACCGTCAACGGTTTCTCTGATTTTTCCATCTAATAAACCATACCATTTACCTGAAGGAATAAAGTATGAAACATCACCTTCACCATTGAAAACTGGAGCAACTAATAATGATTCACCCAACATGAATTGAGTATCACAACTTTGAGCAACTTGATCATTTGGAAATTCTAATAACATAGCTCTCATAACTGGAGTAGCAGTTTTGTGGGCTTCAATAGCTTTAGCATAAATATATGGCATTAAGCTAATCTTCAAGTCAGTGAATTTCTTTAAGACAACTGAAGCTTCATCATCGAAATTCCAAGGAACTCTATAAGATGCTGAACCGTGTAATCTTGAATGAGATGATAAAAGACCGAAAGCACACCATCTCTTATAAACTGAAGCATCTGGAGATCCTTCAAATCCACCGATATCATGAGACCAGAATCCATAACCAGATAAGGTTAAAGATAAACCCCCTCTTAAAGATTCAGCCATAGCTTCGAAGGTGGATTCACAATCACCACCCCAATGGACTGGGAATTGTTGACCACCAGTAGTGGTAGATCTGGCAAAAAGACAAGCTTCGTTTTTACCTAATTTCTTTTCTAAGATTTCAAAAACACATTTGTTGTATAAATAAGTGTAGTAATTGTGCATAGCAACAGGATCTTGGCCACCATGGTAAACAATATCTTTACATGGGATTCTTTCACCAAAATCAGTTTTGAAGGAGTCAACACCTAAATCAACTAATTTAGATAAATGATCTTGGTACCATTTCCAAGCTTCTGGGTTGGTGAAATCAACAATACCCATACCAGCTTGCCATAAATCAGTTTGATAACTTGATCCATCAGTGTTTTTGATTAAATATCCCTTTTCATCAGCTTCTTTAAAGATTGAGGCTTCTTGAGCAATATAAGTATTGATCCAAACACAAACTTTGATACCAAAATCTTTCTTCAATTTGGCTAACATAGTTTTAGCTTCTGGGAAATATTCTGGATCAAATTCAAAATCAGTCCATTGGAACCCCTTCATCCAGAAACAATCAAAATGGAAAGTTCTTAAAGGAATTTCACGATCTTTCATTCCTTGTAAGAAAGATGAAACAGTCTTGATATCATAATCAGTAGTGAAAGAAGTGGTTAACCACAAACCAAAAGTCCAAGCTGGAGGTAAAGCTGGGAAACCAGTCAACTTAGCATATCTTTCTAAGACTTGTTTTGGAGTAGGACCACTGATAATGTAAATTCTAGCACCTTCACCTGGAACAGTGATATTAACTCTGGTAGTTCTTTCACTTTGTAATTCGAAAACAACATTGGATGGAGAATCTACGAAAACACCGTAACCTCTTGAAGATAAATAGAAAGGAACATTCTTGTAAGTCCATTCAGATGAAGTACCACCATCTTCATTCCACATTTCAACTCTTTGACCACCTTTCAAGAATGGACCGAATCTTTCACCTAAACCATATAATTTTTCACCAACTGATAAGTGCAATTGAGTGGTGATATAGGTTGAAGCTTTGTTAGTAGTAGCTCCAGTTTTTGGGAATCTTGCATCGGTCACATGACCAATTGATCTAAAACCAAATTTGGTTAAAGTTTTAGTTTCATCTTTGAAATCGATAGCAAATTGTTTTTTGGTAACTGCAGCAGTGATACCAACAGCACTTAAGGAGGCTAAATCTTCATTATGATCAGTGGTGGTAATTGAAGAATTTTTATCAGCTTTTAATTCATATCTTGGTTCTTTACTGTTTTTGTATTTTGATAAATGATGGACAGCTTCAACACCAACAATACCTTCCATTGGGGAGGTGATTTTGGTGGAAATAGCAGCACTATTTAATTGGTCACCTCTGTTTCTCAAGACTTTGGTAGCAGTTAAATTGTAAATTGAATCTTTTTCAACAACAGTTTTGAAAGCTTCAGTAGCCCAGGTGATCTTAACACCTTCTTTCAATTCCCACATTCCTCGGGTGAATCTGGTGTCACTTTCGACATATCTATCAATACTATAGTCCATGGTGAAATCTATTAATCTGAAGAATTATTGATCTTTGACATCTATTTAAATACCCCAGATTTTGGTAATTGGGCGAGCAAATTTCCCTCTCTGCGACATCCATTTCCACTTAATTTTCCGTGCGACATATATACCGAAAATTGTTAGTAATTCTACATCTTCTAAGGCCAATGTACTTCATATCTGTGGTTTGAATCATCGGAATACATATGTGGGATGATATGAGGTCAAAATTATGGATATATTTATTTGCCCCTCCTTCTCTCAAGAACTCGATGTCCGCCGCAGATCAGAGACATTTTGCACCCATTTACACCGAGAAAGATTACACGTTATTTAGGTCGTTCCCTAACTAATATTTAATCCTGATAGGGACAATCCAATATTTGCAGCCAGAAGCCAGAAAGATATAAAAGCTGGGGGGAACCGTAAACTTCCAAGATTTTTGGATCCCCCAAATTTTTACATTGTTACCAAGCAATAAGGATGGACCCCCATATTTCCCCCATTTTTTACCTCTGTATGTGTTTATGATAAGGTACCACCCCCAGATTTTGCTTCCCCAAACGTGGAGGATCTTTTACTATAAATAAGCTATTTTGTTTCTCTGATAAGTCATTGATATGAACAAATCAGATCCAAAACCAAGTATCGAACACATTGAGTCGAACTCAATCGATTTGAAAGAGAAAAATGACGTTTTAGATGATGTTCAATTGGCCACAGACTCAGAACATGACATAACTTTGAAAGAAGCCTTGAAGGTTTATCCTATGTGTATCTTCTGGGGTATTATAATCTCTTCAACCATTATTATGGAAGGTTATGATGTTTCATTATTAGGTAATTTCATTGGATATCCATCGTTCCAAAAGAAATATGGTAGACCTTTTGAAGATCACTATGAATTGACAGGTCCTTGGCAAGTGGGCTTAAGTTGTGCATCATCAGTGGGGGCTTTTTTTGGAGTATTATCGAATGGGTTCTTAATTGAGAAATTCGGTCACAGGAAAGTTATAATGTTCTTCCTTGTTTGGATGACAGGAGGAATATTCATTCCTTTTTTTGCTCCTAGAGTTGAAGTGTTATTAGTAGGCCAAATATTCAACGGTATCCCTTGGGGAGTGTTCGCAACCATGGGTCCAACTTATAGTTCAGAAATTATGCCGGTTGCTTTAAGAGGTTATATGACAGCTTTTGTTAACTTATGTTGGGCAACTGGACAATTATTAGCTGGAGGAATTTTGAAAGGACTCGTCAGTAATACCACGGAATGGGGGTATCGTATCCCTTTTGCTCTTCAATGGGTTTTCCCCATCCCATTGATAATCATGACTTATTTGGCTCCCGATTCTCCTTGGTGGTTGATAAGAAGTGGCAAAGAAGAAGAGGCAGCTAAGTCATTAGCACGTCTTTGGAATAAAAAAATCCACCACCGTATTCCTCAACAAATCAATTTAATGAAACACACCAACGAATTAGAGAAACAACAACATAACTCCAAATCTAATGATGAAAAAGGTTGGAGAGGTTACTTACAATGTTTCCAAGGAACCAACTTGAGAAGAACCGAAATTGTTTGTGTGTGTTTCATTGGACAAATTTTAGCAGGAAGTAGTTTCGCCTATCAACCATCTTATTTCTTTAGACAAGCAGGTCTTGATCCTGCCAACACTTATAAATTAAACTTAGGTACCACAGCCATTTCTTTTACTGGGTGTATTGTTTCATGGCTTTTCATCAATAAATTTGGAAGAAGAAGAATTTATGTTACAGGATATTTCTTCTTAACATCATTACTATTATTGATTGGTGTCTTGGCAATCCCAAAACAAACTCCAGGTATTCAATGGACTCAATGTGGAATTGTTTTGGTATGGGTAGGTATTTATGCTACAACTATTGGTCCTTTGACTTACACAATCATTTCTGAAATGAGTGCTACCAGATTGAGAGCTCAATCAATTGCTTTAGCCAGAAATAGTTACAACATTATATCCTTGTTATCCCATATAATCCAGCCCTATTTACTTAATCCAGGAGAAGCTGACTTAAAGGGTAAAACAGCATTCTTCTGGTTTGGAACAGCTTTCCCAACATTGATATGGAGTTATTTTAGATTACCCGAATCAAAAGATAGAACCTATGAGGAATTAGATATCTTGTTTGATCGTAAAATTAGTGCTAGGAAGTTCGCTTCAACTGAATTGGATTATGTCCCTGAGGTTGATATCGATTGATCATTTTTTAAGTATATAAGTGAGTAAATGTTTTTTTATATGTTACATTTCTTAAAATCTAACCCCTTATCCAAGCCAAATCTTTATCGCGAAATAAATCATGTCCAAACCATTTCAGCCAATAAGTGACATAATCAATACCACGAGTCCTCTGAAGCCTCAATCATTTAATGAATTGTATGGTGAACCAGAGAATTTTCTTGAGATAGAGGTATGTTAATTTTACTCGAATAAAAGATAGAATCAATACTAATTTTTAGGTTCGTAATCCCCAAACTCACAATTATGGGAGAGAGGTTTTTACAGATTATGAAGTTGTTTGCCGGGTATGTAATAATTTTCTGTGGTGCATAGATCCAAGGTGCTGATGAGTGACCTGGAACACTCACAGTTATCAGAATTCAACGTATTAAATTAATTCAATACTAACTAATAGACAAATATACCATCATTCAAGAAACGTCAAAGTCGGGTACGTAGACGATATTCCGATTTTGTCAAATTGAAACAAATATTAGAAACCGAAACTTCCCGAGTCATAATACCTTCTTTACCTGGAAAAATTTTATTAAATTCCAACAAGTTCAACGATTTAAATATTGAAAAAAGAAGACAAGGTTTAGAGAAATTTTTAAGTGTTGTAAGCGGGCATCCTTTATTACAAACCGGCTCAACCACATTGATTGATTTTGTCCAAGACGAAAAATGGGATCCACGACCATTAAGTTATTATTAAGTCATAATACATATTCAGAAACGAAAATTTCCCCAGATCTGAAACTCCGAGAGTTGAAGGCTCTTACCAAAACTCCAGTACTCTTAATTCCATTGTTTTGCATTTCGATCAATTTGAAACGAGTTCTTTTCTCCGAAAACTTAGGAGGGGATGGAATTATGTTGAAAAGATGTAAAAATATCGGTGTTTAAGTCCTTTGCCGAACAATCTCAAAAATGTTGGATTCTCAGGTAGTTCGAGGCTAAGTTAAATGTCAGAAGTAATTGCTCTTTAGTTACGTATGTTAAAAAGAACATTTTTGAAAAATTCTGGACTTAAGCAGTAACATCAAGCCCTGAAAAAACTTCTCATCTACACCTGAAAGATCATCGATTTGCATGTGTTCAACGTTTAAGGACTTTAGCATCTAGGTTAAAAATAACGAATAAGGAGTTTAAGTTCCAAATGAAGATCTCCGAACTGGATTACCCCAGTTTATGCTCTAAGTTGGAAAATCACTCAACACAAAATTTAAGTTCAGGTTAGGAACGTGCGCATGTCTGGAGTTTAGCTACCAACGAGGATTGATGTCATGAAATAATACCGAGAGGCTCCAAAATAAAATTCAGAGTGAATTGAGAATGATAGAATTTATTGACTTATCGCACTATCAGAAAGTTGTCAATCAGTTACCAAAGATTATGACCAGGGATTCGTAAAAAAAATTAAAACATGCGTCAGGCGACGCACCCAAAACACCTGATTAAAAGACGTCGGATTAAAGAATGGACTAAAACTCCGTAAAAGTTTGTATGCGATTAAGTGGGTTGCTTGATAATTGTCCCGCGCACGCAGTCTCTGCAATTTATTTAGGGGAAATGTTAAAATCCGAAAAGTAAAAACTCTCCAAATTTCTAAACTCCTTTTGTCGTGATGAATGATGATACTCAATTGAAGGTTTCCAAGGGTATTTTATCATCATACTTAACTCTACAATTAACCTTATGTCTATCAGTAAAGTTTAAATTAATCCCTCAAATAAATATGATCAACTGATGAGGTGAAAAATCACTCGGTCGCACCCACTCTTATGCAGATAATCAGTTGATCGCAAAAGAAACTTTCTAAAAAGGGTATAAGCAAAGGTGCATAAATTATTTTCCACCAATAATATGGTCAAACACATCATTTGATTTGGAAATGTCGAAAACATCAAGAGAGGGTTAATTTAAATAGAAATAAGATTTTCAATTATTATAAATAGGACAATGAATTTCTTAAAGTTTTCAAAATCAATCCGATTTAATAATCAAGTTAGATTTTTAAGCTTTACAAATTATAAATTAAATACAATTAAAATGTCAGTTCCAAAGACTCAAATGGCTATTGTCTTCGATGAAGATAAAGGACCTTTAAATTACAGAGAAATTGCTGTTCCAACTCCAAAACCAAATGAACTTTTAATTAATGTTAAATATTCCGGGGTTTGTCATACTGATATCCATGTTCATGCTGCTGATTGGCCAGTTAAAAACAAATTACCATTAGTTGGTGGTCATGAAGGTGCCGGTGTCGTTGTTGGTATGGGTGAAAATGTTGTTGGTTGGAAAGTTGGTGATTTAGCTGGTATTAAATGGTTAAATGGTTCATGTTTATCTTGTGAATTCTGTTACAATTCGAATGAATCAAATTGTGCTCAAGCTGATTTATCTGGTTGTACTCATGATGGTTCTTTCCAACAATACGCTACTGCTGATGCCGTTCAAGCTGCTAGAATTCCAAAAGGTACTGATTTAGCTCAAGTTGCTCCAATCTTATGTGCTGGTATCACTGTTTACAAAGCTTTAAAGACTGCTGGTTTAAAAGCTGGTGAATGGGTCGCCATTTCTGGTGCTGCTGGTGGTTTAGGTTCATTAGCTATCCAATATGCTAAAGCTATGGGTTACAGAGTTTTAGCCATCGATGGTGGTGAAGAAAAAGGTGAATTCTGTAAATCTTTAGGTGCTGAATACTTCGCTGATTTCACCAAATCAAAAGATTTAGTTGAAGAAATCAAAACTGCCACTGAAGGTGGTCCACATGGTGCTATCAATGTTTCAGTTTCTGAATTCGCTATTCGTCAATCTTGTGAATACGTCAGATCTTGTGGTACCGTTGTTTTAGTTGGTTTACCAGCTGAAGCTAAAGTTGTTGCTCCAGTTTTTGATGCTGTTGTCAAATCTATTTCTATTAAAGGTTCTTATGTTGGTAACAGAGCTGATTCTGCCGAAGCTATTGATTTCTTTGCCAGAGGTTTAGTTAAATGTCCAATTAAGATTGTTGGTTTATCTGAATTACCAAAAGTTTTCGAATTATTAAAAGCTGGTCAAGTTTTAGGTAGATACGTTGTTGATACTTCAAAATAATCTAATCAAATGAATTAAACGAGTTAAAGAGGATTACGTCTTATGTTTTAAAATGCACGAATTTGAGTACTTTTTTCTCTAAAGATCTCTAAGATGAAATAGAATTTATGAAACCACTCTTCAGAGAAAACAATAGAAGAATTATTAGATATCTTAAAATTTAAAACTATTTATTCTATAAGATTAAAAAGCTCTGTTTAAAGGAGAAATAACTTCTTTACCTTTGTAGAAATCAATGGTTTTGTTGGCTCTTTCAACAACACCATCGACAGTGAAGTTTAAGTATTTATAAACATCAGTAGCTTTACCTGAAGCACCAAATCTGGATAAACCAAATTGTTCGTGGGAGTAAGCTGACCAACCGAATGGTGATAAGACTTCAACTGATAAGATTGGAACACCGTTTGGTAAGACGGATAATTTATATTCATCAGATTGTTTTTCAAAAGTGAAGAAATCTGGAATAGAAACAACACCGACTTTTTTACCTGATTCACCTAAAGCTTTAGCAGAGTTAACAGCTAATTCAACTTCTGAACCAGTAGCAGCGATAATTAAATCTGGGTTTTCAACTTCAACTAAAGCGTAACCACCTTTAGAAGCTTTTTCGATTGATGAACCTTCTAATTGAGGTAAGTTTTGTCTTGATAAAGCTAAAACATGAGGAGTTGAAGTAGATTCAATAGCTGATTTATAAGCAGCTGAAACTTCATTACCATCAGCTGGTCTCCAAACAGATAAGTTTGGAATAGCTCTTAAGTGAGCAACAGTTTCAACAGGTTGATGGGTTGGACCATCTTCACCTAAACCAATAGAATCGTGAGTAGCGACCCAAATAACTGGGTGTTGAGATAAAGCTGATAATCTAACGGCACCAACAGCGTATGAGACGAAATTTAAGAAAGTACCACCGTAAGCTTTGAAGTTACCACCGAAAGCATCAATACCATTCATGATGGCACCCATACCGTGTTCTCTAACACCGTATCTGATATATCTACCAGTGTAATCACCTAATTTGGTTGATGGAGGTTGGAAATCAACTGAACCAGTAGCTTTGGTTAAATTAGATGGAGTTAAATCAGCGGAACCACCAACTAATTCAGGTAAGACTGGGTATAAAGCATCTAAAACACCTTCAGATAATTTTCTAGTAGCAACAGCTTTATCAGAAGGAGTGAAAGATGGTAAAGCTTTTTCCCAACCTTGAGGTAATTCACCATTTAATCTTCTTTCTAATTCAGAACCTAATTCTGGATATTGTTTTTTGTAAGCTTCGAAAGTTTCGTTCCATTTGTTTTCAATTTTAACACTTTCAGCGACTTTTGATTGATAATAATCTAAAACTTCTTGAGGGACGTTGAAGAATTTTTCTGGATCAAAACCGAATTGAGATTTTAATTGTTTGATATCATCAGCTTTTAATGGAGCACCATGAACTGAGTGAGAACCAGCAGCTAAAGAACCGTAACCAATGGTGGTTTTAACTCTAACTAAAGTTGGAGCATCGGTTGATTTTTTAGCTTCTTCAATGGCTTTAGCCATAGCTTCTAGGTCAGTGTTACCATCTTCAACTTCTAAGATGTTCCAACCGTAAGCTTTATATCTACCAACAACATCTTCAGTGAAAGCGACTTCAGTAGAACCATCAATTGAGATTTTGTTATCATCCCAGAAAGCAATTAAATTGTTTAATTTTAAGTGACCAGCTAAAGATGAAGCTTCACCGGAGACACCTTCCATTAAACAACCATCACCGAGGAAACAGTAAGTGTAGTTATCAGATAAAGTGAAATCTGGTTTGTTGTAAGTAGCAGCAAATTGTTTTTGAGCAATGGCTAAACCAACAGCATTACAGATACCTTGACCTAAAGGACCAGTAGTAACTTCAACACCAGGACAGTGACCTCTTTCTGGGTGACCAGGAGTTTTAGAATTTAATGATCTGAATGATTTGACATCATCTAAAGTGTAATCATAACCATATAAGTATAACATGGAATATAATAAAGCACAAGCGTGACCATTTGATAAAACGAATCTATCTCTGTTGATCCATTGAGGATTCTTTGGGTTGAATTTCATTTTGGAGAAAACGACATGAGCTAATGGAGCTAAACCTAATGGAGCACCTGGATGACCGGAATTTCCAGCATTAACCATATCAACGGCTAAGGTTCTAATAGTAGCAACAGATAATTGATCAATTGACATCTTTAATTTTAATTGGAAGTTTTTCTTAATCAATTCAATTGAAAATTTATTTTTCAAAATGTTGAGGAATTGGGGAATTTATATAATTGGGTGCGAAATGATATCCACCCATACTCCGACACGATTTAATTCGGGGAGTTGAAAGGTTAAGAGGGTTTTGTCGTTGTATACAGAGAGGAGGAAATGATTTGACAGTAATGAGCCTTATAAATATTATTAGTAATTGCTTAGTCCAGACTTTTTCACTTGATTAATGAATCGATGTTGGCCGGTTCTAATGTCGCGAGGTCGAGACATTGAACCAAACCCCCACCACTTTAGGTAAATTTTTGGACCAAAGAACACCGAAGTTTTGTAATGAGATTTACCAATGTTATGGATTTCTCGGGCAAGTTAAACTTTGAATATATGACTAAATGCTATATGTCGTTCGGTGAATATCAAGACAAATACGTTCGGTGACGAAATATTTGGACATGGGCAACTGATTTAGTAATTTGAGATTCAGATACAAAGATTGTCCGAGAAAAACGGTTTTGATATTAACGAGTGAATGGTCCAAAAAAACGTGAATTCGGAAATTTAAAGTAGACATTTCAAAGGTGGGGGAGATGATATTTGAAAGCCAAGACACAGTTCCTGTTAATTTTTTTTAACTACTATACATTCTATACAATTACAATTTCAAGGATCTTCGAAAGGACTTCTTTCACCACTATTTTGACTTTCACGCTTATCTATTTCCACATCCAAAACAAATGATCCATTACTTTCCATAATACTTTCATTATCTTTACCTGGTTTACCTAAATCAATTAAGTCAAGGGGTATTTCCTTGGATATTTGTTTGACTTGCTGTTCATTCCTTCTGATACTGGTAGCTCTTTGAATCTCTCCAATGTCACTATCAACATCACTATCATCACTATCGATATCTCCAGATCTGGTGATTTCACTTAATGTACTATTATTGAGATGATTAGTTGTTGTTATGACACTTGATTTCTTATCTTCACTGATCAAGGAATATTCATTGGTTTCATTCATTTCTGTTATTTCATTATCATTACCACTAACATAATCATCTTCCTCCTCTTCTTCTTCAATTCTTTCAACATTCACCAATCTCGGTTGGGCTTTGATAGCTGTCATGGTATTCTTTTCTCCATCATCATTATCAGATCTTTCTTGATCTTGATAATTAGCTCTCATTATATCACCGATAATCGAAGCATTTTCAATAGTATTCAAATCAGAAAATATCGAGTCTGTTTCGTATGAATAAATAGATTTGGTATTGTTCTTGGTAGGTCTAACAGTGACCCCAGGAATATATGCAATTGGTAAGATATTTGATGCATTAGTAGTTGATATCGTCGTTGCAATAGAATTTCTGTTACTTGAATTTGGATCAATATATGGTGAATTAATTTGACCATTTCCATAATTAATATTGGCATTATTAATAAGATTTCTGGATTTCAACTGTCTCTTTCCAACTTGTTTATGTCTTGGAATTTGAGCTTGTTTTCTACCAACTTTTTGAGGACGAGTAAATGATTCATATGATGATAATCTTCTATTGGAGAGATTAGAATTCGAGTTGTTTCTTCTTTGTACAGGTCTTTCACTCTCCTTGGATAAATTTCCTTGACTTCCATTTCCAGTTTCATTAGTAGTATCCAAATTACTCTCGTTACTGAAACTTCCCTTATCTTCACCATTTTCCAAATCACTCATTATTATATCTTCTTCTTCTTCATCCAAACTTGGATGTTTCTTCTTCCACACAAGGAAATAATATAACAAACCTGCTGCTAATAATGCTGCCACTCCTCCTACAATACCTCCTACAATACCACCAACTGGTGTACTACTACCTCCATCATCACTCCTTTTTTCACAATAATATGCAGCACATTGATTACATGTGGGACTCCTCAATAACTTGTCATATCCTTTACCACAAGTAGGTCCTTCAGGTGTTGTTGATGGACAAATCACACATCCATTTGAATCGGTTGCATAGGAAGAACTTTCTGCTCTTTCATATAAAACTCTTGTTGGGCTATTTAAAGTTCTAGTTATCATTACTGAATTTTTTTTATATGCTACTTATTAAATCCTTAAACCAATGAAAACCAACTTTTCAATTTATCCCAAAACCTTTATATATAAATGAAAATACACGCTAAATTCGATAATTTTCAATTTTTGAATCTCAAATTGTAATGCCTTAATTTTTTTTGATCCCCCTTTGTCGGTTCGCGCACTTCTCCTTCAAGCCACTTCATTTGAATTTGAAACTTTCAGTGAGGGTTAAATCTAGAGTCTGCTAATCATGTGATTAGAGTTTCAAGATGTAAATTGTTTAAAATACATTAGAAAGTATCAAAAACTCATCAATTACTAACTGAAAAAATTCTTCGTGTAATTAAACGAATTGAAGTTGAAGCACTGCGAGTAATTATGAAACTAGAATCACCGTAAACGCAAGATCTGAAACAAATAAGATCGCACCGGAGAAAAATATGAAACAAATTTGAAAAAAATGAAACAGAGAACAATAAAAAGAATCTATATTATAGATAAACAACAATAATTAAAGGTAATAAATAAATTTCCTTTCAAAAAGACAAAAAAATTCAGAAAGATTTAGATATTGAGGTTCTAAATTTAGAAATCATCATCATCTTCAGAAACGTAGGCATCACCTAATTCCTTCTTCTTCTTCATTCTTTCCTTCTTTTTCTTTCTTAATTCAGCAGATGATAACTTCTTCTTCTTTTTAGCAGCGGCAATCTTGTTACCCATAGCATCGAATTTATCTTCTTCATCATCACCTTTCTTTTCTAATCTTGGACCAGCACCTTGACCTTGGACCCAATTGTGACCTGATGGAGTCATTCTACCGTCTAAGACAGCCCAAACTTCTTCAGTTAAATCTTTAGTGAATTCAGCTGAGTGAGTAATGATAACAATACCACCTTCGAAAGCTTTTAAGGCTTTTGATAAAGCACCTAAAGAATCTCTATCTAAATAATTGGTTGGTTCATCTAAGACGATTAAATGAGGTCTTTGCCAAGTACAAGCAGCTAAAACTAATTTAACTTTTTGACCACCGGATAAACCCCTAATTCTAGAGTGAGAAACTAATTCAGCATCTAAACCTAACATGGCACAATGTTCTTCAATTTCTTTTCTAGTCAATGGTCTGAATTGACCTGAAGCTAAAGCTTCTTTCATATCAACTTCAGCAACCATCTTGGAGTGAGTTTCCATTAATTCACCTCTTGGTAACCAAGTGTTATCAACAGACATCATTGGGACCCATCTTTCTGATTTCATACCAATGTTTTCACCTAACATCCATGAAATTTCATATTCATAAGAGTTTTTGAATTTTCTTCTAGCATGAATACCAGCAATTCTTCTTGGAGTACCTTCAACTTTGAAGATTTTTTCCATTCCCTTTTCATCATCTTCATTAATTTGTCTTGAAGCTCTATCCATGGTTTCTCTATCTTCACCAGTTTGGAATCTCCATTGGATATATTCAGATGGAGTTTTATCTAAATGGTTATCAATATGAGCGAAAGCATGTTGTTTAATGTAAGCAATTCTACAATTTTCATGAACGTAAACATCACCTTCAGTTGGTAATAATTCACCAGTTAAAACATTAATTAAAGTAGATTTACCAGCACCATTTGGACCAATAACAGCAATTCTTGAAGATAAAGAACATTGGAAATTGATATCTCTAATTTGAGGTTTTGAAGTACCTGGATATTGGAAAGTCATGTTAGAAACTTTAACAATAGCTTTTTGTTTAGTTTTAACCCCTTCTAAGAAACCTGGTTCTGGGAATTTGAATTCTAAATCAGAAGCTCCTAATTCATAGTATGATTGAGCTGATGGACATTTTTTAACGAATTCAGATAAGTTACCTTTGTATTTTCTTAATTTGAAACCTTCGTAATGGATAATGTATTCAACAACATTATCTAAGAAACCGGAATCATGAGAAACAATAATGGAAGTAATACCACAAGTTTTTAAGTAGTTAACTAACCAAGCAACATTAACGGTATCTAAATGGTTAGTTGGTTCATCTAATAATAAGATATCAGCATTCTTTAAGACAGCTCTGGCTAAAGCTAATTTCATTTTCCAACCACCGGATAATGAGTGGATAGACATAGCAATCATTTCATCGGAGAAACCGAATTCAGTTAATTTAGCTTCAACAACATCTTTGGTTAAACCAACTTCACCATCTTGGATAACGAAATCAACAACTGAGGTTTCAGCTTCAGTACCATCAATATCGTGTTCAACATAAACGGTTTTACATTCTTCTGGGGTTGGGAAACCTTCAACTTGACCATTAGCAATAGCTCTCATTAAAGTAGATTTACCAGCACCATTTGGACCACATAAACCATATCTTCTATTTCTCTTTAATCTAAATTGAGTTTTGTTTAATAAGATTTTAGCACCGTAAGCTAATGAGAATTCACAATTACATAAATCTTCACCTTCATCTTCTTCATCTTCGAAAGCTGGAGGAGCTGGGATATTATCAATAGCTTGTTTTCTAAATTCTTCAATAATATCTTGAGCTTCTTTTTCGTGTAAGAAGATAGTAGCAAATGGTAAAACGTTGGTAGTCCAAGAACCTGGGTGGATATCTCTTTCATCAACTAAATCACCACCAATAGCAGCAATATAAGTTAAGACTGGAGCAAATCTTTTTTCATCAACTTTTTGATCTTTGATTAATTTTTTAAAGATATCTAAAGTGACTGAAACATCACCAGCAGTAGAAACTTCTGGGATAACATCACCTTCACCAACAGCACCAACTCTTCTTAAAGTGTTTAAAGCTCTTTGGGTAACTTCTCTAGCTTCTGGATCAGCAATGGTTGAGAAGTTAGCTTTTAAAGCTGGTAATAATTTATCCATGAAAGGAGCAACAACTTGTGGATCATCGACTAATTTACACATGTTATCAACAATAACAGCAGATTTTCTCTTAATAGCAGTTTCTCTTTCAGCTAAACCTCTAGATAATAAAGGAGCCATGATAGATAAAGTAGCCATGGTAACTTCAGAAACGAAAGTGGTAGCACCTAATAAATGAACGGTTTCTGGAACTTCAGTTGGTTTAGCAATACATTCAATTAATTTTGGAATGAATTTTTCGATATCTTTGTTATCAATGGTTTCAGTGGATTTGGTCATAGTAGCAGTGGCAGCTTCTTTAACTTCTTTTTTGGTATCCCACATAGCTTCAGATAAGACTGGAATTAATTCCGGCATTCTTAAAGCAATTTGAGCTTTAGCAGTATCAACTAATTGAGAAACAGATCTTAAAATAGCAACTTTTTCGGTCCATTTGTTAGTTTCAACTAAACTCTTTAATAATTTTGGTAAGATAACTTTGATTGAAGTTGGAGTAATAGCAGTTGAGATGGCTAATAAAGCATCTGAAGCAGCGACTTGAACATCTTTGTTTTTGTCACCAGCTTTAGCAGCAACATCAGTAACTAACTCAACAACTAATGGTTCGATAGTTGGAGATAAAGCATTTGATGAAGCAATGTGAGCATAAGCAGACAAAGCTGGGATAGCATCTTTACCATTGATTTGTTTTTGTAAATCATTGAAGAATTCAACAGGAGTATCATGTTCAACAATTGATGAATTTAAAAATGAAGCAATGTTTGAAGCAGCTTCATCTTTATTATCAGCAACTTGTAATTTACCTAATAATTCTGAAAGCACTTCAGTAGAATATTTAGATTCACTTGCAGCTGACATAGTAAAAAAAGATTGATGAGAAGAAAAAATTTTTCATGGATGAGTTTGAATCAAATAAGGGATGTCGGGAGAAAAAAATGTTGAAGATGTCGGTGCGACATCGCTATCTGCAAATGAAACAGAGAAGGTATGAAGGAATGGTTGAAAGGTAGAGAAGGTAGTGAAGTATACTGGTAGATATAATGGCAGGTAAGGGGCTAATGATGGTGCTACTGGTGTAATATAAATACTTTTTGGGTTGGAAAATCATTATTGAAACCTCCAGGGTATTTTTGAGACCGATGTAATTTCCAGTACACGACATACCATCGTGTTTAATAAAGAAGCAAAAGATGAAGATATTGGGTTGATTTATGGGTGAAACTTGTAGATAGGGTGTCAATGGTTAGGGACAACATGACAGAAGAGTTTGAGCTGGTTGGGCCGACTTTTGGGCCAGTTTCAACAGGTTCTTTTGATACCTCATCGGATGTTTTAGGATTTGAAAGGTCAATGGCAAGAATTATAGATTATAGGTTATAAAGAGTGGGATTGTAAATTTCTATGACCCCCAAAGTGCCAAATGAATGAGAATGTATGGGAGAGAGTAATAGGAGAAAAACAGTCTTATCGAATCGTATGTTCTAGGATTAACAGTGAGTATGTGTAATCATTCAGAAATTGTAAAGATTTGACCTTCCTAGACACAAAATAGTTAATTTAGATTCATAAATAAGCAAATCGACATCCCCGAACCCAATTATATCCCCATATACGTCCCAAAACTTCGAAAACGGCGCAAAAAACTTTGCTTAATCACCTACTAACTTGGATTATTGTATTTTGCGGGTAAAACTGGTCCCGTAGTGTAGAGGCTATCACCTCAGATTCTGATCTCTAAGAAGTTTCTGGAAACCTGGGTTCGATTCCCAGTGGGACCTTTTATTTTTCCTTCTCCCCATAACTATAATAGTAAGTACAAACGATAGAAGAGGAATTGATTCAATTTTTATTCATTAATCGTAGTTGATTTTTTTGCTATTTACTATGGATTTATAAAATTTCTTGTTTAGATTCTATATCATTCAAAATTCTTTCAACTTGATCATTCTTTTTAGTGGATTTTTTACCTTTTAAGATCAATTCTTCATCATTTCCTACTATTGGTGCTTCATTAGCAATCCCTCCTTTTGGTGCTTCATTAATTCCAATTCCGATATCTCCTTTAGAATTAGCCATCATATTACCAGCTAATTTAGCATCCAATACACCTTCGTCTTTGTCTTTTTCATTGGATATCTTTCCCACGAGGTTATCAACATCCTGTAAAGAATTCATTAACTTTTTATCAACGTCTTCCAATTCATAAATAGTATCTGGGGTGGATTTTAATGTTTGTCCTAACCAATAAAAACTCAATGAAAACAAAAACAACATGAAGAAATATCCCAAAGCCTTCCTTCTAGGTGAGTTGAACCAATTACTTTGGAAATTTTGATATGGAGAACCCTTTTTGGGTCTGATTGGTTTCATATTGTAGGGTCTAGGTAATCCCCCATTTTTGTAACTACCTTGCATTTTTTGTGTATTCGATTATTCAACTTCAAACTCTCAGGTATTTAAAGAAAGTGAAGATTTCTGATTTAACGATGAACAAGTTATTCCAATATTTCAGGTAAACTTTAGACGTCACAAGATCGGGTGGATATTTGGTAAGATAATTGAGAAATTGAGATTTGTTTTTTCCAACGCCCTGGAAAATGGTTTTGATCACTTCCATTAAAGAAGATCTACAATTCTATGGAATTACGGGCCAGAAGAAAACATGGGGTGGATTATAAGGTTATAAGAGCGATTATTATGCCTCCTTATGAGGAAATCTCTTACAGTTTTAGTAATTTTGCATCGCATACATGACAATACGATTTAGATCTATTATGTGCCTTATTGGTTCCTTAAAAGGTTATTGTAACTTTGGCAGGTATTCTGTCACCTAAATTTTTTACTCTGCTTAATAGCAAATGCCTGTTGGGATGTAGAGGTAAAGACACGTCCAAATACTACCACAAAAGGTTGGGACTCAGACTTTGGTTGAGGTTTGAAAATATCTCCACAAATAGAATATGTTGTTTATTATCTACTTAGTAACCTTGGCGATAGCCACACCTCCGGCATGTTTCCTTAGCTGTATCAATGAAGTAGCTAAGTCATGTGAATACAATCATCGCGATTTGACTTGTCTTTGTCAGAAGAAGGATGAAATCTTTGGATGCTTAGTTGATATTTGTCCCTATGGGAATTTTGAAAGTGCCCGAGATCACTATTTAGGTACCTGTTTGGAACATCATCATCCTCATACACCTCAGGAGTCTACTACTTCCACAGTTGGGTCTGCCACTGAGGATTGTGATGAGCCAACTAAAACTTCAACAATCGTTGTACCTCGTCCCACCATTTCAACAATCCCTTCTCCTAATCCCGAAGATTGTGATAAAGACCATGACCATTTTGATTGTGATGAAAAAGATGATGGCGAGTATGATTCTTGTGAATGGGAAGAAGAAGAACATACCGATAAAGATGGTTATGTCATTATTATTCGAAAGCCAATTAACGTACCACAGAAGTACTTATCTCCGCCTTACACTAATCCCAAAAGACGTAAAGTTATAATCAAGCATCCGAAATCTGACAAAACAACTGTCAAATCAGCCAGTTTCAAAGATATCTCCATGAATAAATTGAAAGGATTAAAAACATCAATGGGTGAAATCAAAGAAACTATGAGCAAATCCAAACAAGATAAAATGGAAAAGGTGACGGAAAATCTTGAAAAGATCAATGAAAAATCAATCAGTTTGAAATCAGGTCAATCTACCAAAATGGGTAATATGAAAAAATCTATGGAGAAGAAAGTTTCTGAGTTCCAAGGATATAACTGAATCTTCAAAAAACGAATGAATCATTTAAGTGAATTATAATATCTGGAATCAATAAAAATCTTATCAATAGCATCTTTGGGAACACTAACCAAACCGATCTCTCTTACATCCTCATCTCTTGATTCTTTAACATTTGAAACCAAAAGATTACCAAAAGGATCAATGACTGTTAACACACCATACAAATCTCTTTTATCTTTGAGCTGAATCTTTAACTGACTTCCTATGAATTTATCTGGACTCAACGTCATTATTGAACCTTCCCAACTATCGTTCCCTCAGTATTAGACTTAGGTAAAGGTAACCCGGACTCCGCGCAGATATAAAAGAATCTGAAAATTTTTTTGTACAGTAACATCAATCGCTTTATTGCCCAAAAGTCAAATACAATTATTTGTAGTTGATGGGACTTTGTTATTGGCGTAGATTAACTGTACGTTGCTGGGCGCCCGATATTGAAACTTCGTGAGATATTGGGAATCAGTTGTTACTAAATTCCCTCTATATTTCTTCAAATGGATAATCAAACGAAGAATAACGAATTAACTAAAATCTTTCAAAATTATAAAGATTTGATTCCAAGTTCGCTTCATCTTCAAGGTGAATTAATTCAATTACCTCATTTCCCTACTAAATCCAGTTATATTCTATTTAAAATCGAAGGTTCTAACAAAGTATCAGTTGATTTACAAGGATGGTATTTATTAGGAGACAATGAGAGATTCGAAACATTCGAAGGGTTGATGATGAATAAATTCAAGAGTTTTCAAGAGTTATTTGGTAGTGAACTAATTAGAAAATTAAATACTTTAAACTATTTACAACTCTATTTTACCCCCATACTTAATTTGATTGATTTTTGGCAATTCTTTCTCTAGTCAAGAAATCTTCAATGTTACCAACATCATGTTTAGTGTTTCTGATGTAGAAATGTTTACGTCTTGATAAGTATTTTTCAGGTTTATGCATAACTTCAATGTTTTTGATGGTAGGATTAAATAATGGTACTCTGACTTCCACACCTAAACCACCGATTTTATTTCTCATTAATATGTTGTGACCTACGTTATTGTGACCTCTTTTGATGGCTATGATTCTACCGAAGGCGGTGGACTTATCCCCATAAGTTACTTTAATCATATCTCCTGCTCTTAAAGTTTCTGCTAATTTTCTTCTTTGTCCAGTTGGATCGTATTTGGCTAATAATTTGTTTTGTAAGAAAGACATGACATGTTCACCATCTCTTTTAGGAGGTAAAGGAGCAAACACTATAGGTCTGGCTCTTGAACCACTTAAATATCTGGTCGAATAGTTTCTTATAGTGTTGAAGAAGTTCATTGATGAAAATTTTTTGTGCGATCTGAGACTTAACTATGAGAATGGAGAGTTGAGAGTCCCACCAAGAGGGTGAGGTTTTAAAACCACCAGATCGAATTATCGTGAGAGTGGTGAAAGATTTTTACCCGAAGTCCATACATTTCCTAGAAAAACAAATAAAGAGTACATATAATTGAAGGACCCAGAATGAAACCTATCCAACAAATACAGTTTCCCAAAACCTTCTTATCCCTCATAAATCTGGTGTTACTTATCATCATCAAAGGGATTTGACTTAATTGGAATAACAACAAGTACCCTCTAAACGTTCTGAAAATACAAAACATCACCAACTCATGGACTAATGATGATAAAACAAAGGTGAATAATGATGCTTGTATTTTAGATAATCTGATAGTAGAAATTGATGAATGGTAAACGTGACGTAATAAGAACTTGTGAACAGGTCTGTTCCAAATTCTGGCAAATTCTCCCCAATCTGTACAAGACCACCAAGGACCATAGAAATCTCGGTCAGCGAATCTGCTCAACTCTGCAATGGTATTCAATATGAATTCCCAAATAATGAAGAATGTGAATAAATACTGCAATAAGAAGTGGGGAATCATATCCATCAACACTAATAAGTAGGTTTGAATTTTGGTGATCATGGGTAACTTTTTGGATTGTTTAGCTACCATAACCAACGGATACATACCATTTTGAGCTATGATAATCATTAACACGAAAATACCAAAAACAGCCAATACTTTCTCTCCTACAAATTTCCATCTGATCTGTTTGGTTCTTGGAAAGTTCAAAGTATAAACCAAAGTAGGGAACATAGTGAACTCGTACCAATTAAATAAAGTTATGTTTTCAGGGAAATTAACTGGTGGAGTTTCAGCAAGAACGTTTGGGTCTTTGCAATGAAAATTAGTTTTGGATTGTTGTTCTAACTCGAATTTACAGAAATTAATCGAAGCTACTAAAGTTTCACGGATTTTAGTTTTATCAGGCTCAGATAAACTTTCGTCTCCATCTTCACATCTTTTTAAATACTTTTCACTGAATTCTAATTCTTCAGTGATTCTCCATAAATATCCATTATAAAATCCGTAACTATGCATTTTCATTAAGAACACCAAAGAATGTAATAATAAGAATACCCTAGCAATCCAAGGGAACCCATAGAAATGGGGTGAAGCAAAGAAAGTCCAGAACAAAAGGTAGAAGAAATCATATGAGGCTTGTAATAACCATCCTGTTGATTGCCAATTGATATATCCATAAGCACACATTTTCTGTAAACCAAAAGCAAAATATGTGGTCAAGTACATGATTAAATCAGTCAAAGCTACTTTGAAGATATCTCTTGTCAAGATTCCAACGATTTCGAATTGCCAAAATAATTTACCGTTACTCAAATAAGCATGCATAATATTGTTAGCTATTAAAAAAGCCGTACCTAACCAGAATAAGATATAAATACCAAAGAATTGGGATTCCTTGAACTGACTCAGATCAAAGATTGATGTACTGGTCTCTAAGAATTTAATATCACCAAAATGTGAACGATACTCCGGTTCTTCTGATTCAGGTTGAATGTCTTTCTTTTCCTTATCTTTGTCGTGGGTCTTCTTTTTACGTAATCTTGTACGTTGATGATTTCTGTCAAGATCGTCGATTTTACTTTTAATGGTCTCAATAGGTAATAACTCACTTTCTTGAGAATTGACCTTCCCTTTCCTAACCTTCAGTTTTAATCGGTCAATTTCATCATTACTATCTTCAAGTAATCTGTCATCATAAAGTGATCTTCTTCTTCCAGAATTTCTGTCAGTAATTATGGACAAGTTTTGTCCAGTAGATGACCTTCTCATTATGACTGATCAATTGATAAGGAGAATAATTTTTAATGGCCAGATGAAGGGTCTTTTGTAATAATTTAAATATTTCAATTCGGCCGCAGACCGAAGCTTATCATTGCGATCCCTTACTTTATTTCCTCGCTTCCCCTAATTTTACTGCCGTCCTCACTGCGCAGGCGATTCAATTTCTCCCTAGGATTGCTCATTTGTCCCAGTAATACCGGATTTTAGCACGGCAGAGTTGGAATACACGGATATGTCATTACGGCCGTAATATTTCTTAGGCTAAGCTTTGAAACTGAAATGAGGGCTATTATGTCTTTGCATGGTTGGTCTTAGTATGGATCGTCAGGCGTCTGGGATATCTGATCAACTAAAGCCACTGTTAAACCTTTCTCTCGTTATCTAAAATTCGCAATGCATTGTGGGATTGATATTGGAACGGGATCAGTAAGAAGTTACCATGAAGACGGATTTTCTGATGTCAGAGAAACCATTACTACTAAGCATAATAATAGAGTGATTACACAATCTTCTAAACAGATCTTTGACTCAATTCTCGAGATAGTAAAGAACCCCACCTCGATATGTTT
The DNA here is from genome assembly GCA_943733655.1 of Yamadazyma jaroonii. Classification (NCBI taxonomy): domain Eukaryota; kingdom Fungi; phylum Ascomycota; class Pichiomycetes; order Serinales; family Debaryomycetaceae; genus Yamadazyma; species Yamadazyma jaroonii. Next base: position 29,088 of record CALSDN010000021.1, read on the forward strand.
CACTGCAACCTGTTCTATGGTAGTCAAACAATTGATCGAAAAAGATGGCATCAAATACTTGGCTCCCTTCAATTGTGGTTTGAATGCTGATCAGGATCAAGACATTATACTATGGATGGACAATAGGGCGGTTGAACAAGCTAAACAGTTGAATAAACATTTGAGTGGTAGTGGCATTAAACAAACCATCAGCGAGTTCATACCTGAATTGGGTTTACCCAAACTCAAATGGCTCAGTGATAATTATGGACAAATTGGTGAGTTTGGTGAAGTAGGAGGTTTGTACTGTTTCGAGTTATATGATTGGTTCAACTATGTTTTCCAAATAGGGTATGTGGAAAACTTGGTGGAGTTCAAATTACATAATCTCATTTATGAAGAAGGTCAAGGAATTGATGGATCGATAAAAGGATGGAAGAAAAGTGACATTGCAACACTACAATTGAAACCCAATGTATTCATAGCAGCAGCAGAAAGTGTAACGAAGAGACCTAAGAAATTGATGTCGTTGGGGGAAATTGTAGGAGAATCATCAATTTTCCCGTGTTTGATTCGTCATGGATGTATTGATTCTTATGGAGGGTGGGTATCAAGTTTAACAGATATGCCGAATGTTGTTAGTATGATAGCAGGTACAAGTACATGTTTCATCCATCAGAGCGAAACCGCATCAGTGAAAGGAATTTGGGGACCATTTGAATTGATTGAGGGTAAAAGAGTGTTTGCCTCTGGTCAACCCGCTACAGGCAAACTTCTTGAAGATCTTTTTCAAGAGTACCGTCATCTTGAGCCCAGTTTTGAATTGGTTGAGACTGCTACACAAGATTTAGAGAAACTCCATTCTACCTCTATTAATGAAATGATCAAAAATTACTTTTATTATGGGGACAAGTATGGCAATAGAACTCCACTCAATAACTTCCAAATGAACCAAATGTTTATTGATGGTGTTAATTCCAACGACTTATTAGGGTCTGTGTTTACCAACAATTTAGAATCATTAATCATCAAATATAATCTCATATTGGAATTCCTTGCATTTCAAACCCACCAAATATTTTCACTATTCGAAGATATTGAAGGCATTACTATCATTGGTCTGCAGGCGGAAAACTCCCGATTCTTATCACTTCTTCAATTTGTAACTGGTAAAGATATCTACATAATAAAAGACAATAATCACGGGTTAAATGTGGCTAAGGGGGCGATGAAAATAGCATCAGGTGATGGATTCCATAATAAATATCAAAAACTATCATTTACACCATCTCATTCCCAGCAAAAAGTTTTGGATATCAAGAAAAAAACAATTGATGCTTTCATCACTTTACAACAAAAGCTTAACAATATATATGAATAGATTACCCCAGATTTTCCCCAGAATATTTTTTTCTTCTTTAGACCGTAAAATGTGTGGGGGAGAGAGTTTCAACCATTTTACCAATAACCCTTATCAACATTCAACAACTCTGAAATCTTCAAAAAACCCCTTTCCTATAACTATCAAGCCCCATAATGTAACATGTTATGAGACCCGGATAATTCGCGAGGAGGGGTGGAAAATTTCTCCAAGTCATCAAAACTATAACCGGTTTTATAGGATAAGAAACACAATAATATTGTACCATAACCATCTTTAACACTTGAAGAGTTATTATCAAGTACTGTGAGGCTGAGAACATGAGCCCACCCGAATATAACTCGATATCACCACCCCTAGGAATAAGTTTACATGATGGGAGCGTTCTACAAAGTCAAGATTCTATAGAATCCAATAATTCTAGTGGTTCAGGTAAAGTATCAAAGAATGATAGTGAACAACCTAAGAAAAAGAGGAAAAGTACAGTTAGAGCTTGTGATGCTTGTGCTATACGGAAAGTCAAATGTGAAGTTCAAAGACCTTGTCATCATTGTGTTGCAAATAATTTAAATTGTACTCAATTAAGACAACGTAAGAAATCAGGACCGAAGAATTTACATCAAAAGACATTGGATTCAATCAATAGTTTATCAGAAAGACAAAAATTAGTCGAAGTCAATAAGAAATTTGATAACAATTATGAGAATCCCGAAACTATAATAGCATCAAATCATTTTAATCATCCTATTGAAATGGTACCGCCATCCCTAACAACATCCCTAATCAATAAGAATATTGTGAAAGATAATAAACTAGATCGTACCACATTGGTGGAAATTTTAAATTTAGTTAATGAACCTATAATGAACACCATTTTAAAAGAATATACCATTAAATCATTGATTGATAATACTTATAAATTGGTGGAATTTGTCAATAAAGATATAAAAACATTGAATAACTTCAACAATAAAGATCCTAATTACTTATCAAAGGTATTGTTAGTTTTATCGTTCAATTTATTGATTATCGAGAATTTGATCAAATTGATCCAACTAAACATGACATTGAATTATTCTTTCAAGATTCATAATATTGAATATTATAAGGATTTGAAGAATATCATTCTTGTCAAATTAATCGAATTATTTTCCATCATTGATAAATTACTTTTATTCCCCATGATGAAATATAATAACTTCCAGATCTTCTATAATCAGTCTGTTAGTTGTATAAATTTATTCGGATACTTTGACCTTATAACGAGATTCAATAATAATAATCATAATGATAATAAGGAAGAAATCGATTCTGAGGATCATAACGAATTATATTCAAACTATTGTAAAGTCACATATTTAAGAAAAGCTGTGAGTTATTATAATTTTGTAGATTTAAAGAATGAATTCATTATCAATAAGAATGATTTGACTAATTTCCAATTGAATGAATTATTTGAAAAGTTATTTGTACTTGAAAGATTCAATTACTTCATTAATCCTGAAATCATAATATCTGTTAATTTGTTGGATATGACATTTAATTTGAATTCTCCAAATGCTATTTTCAAATGTTTCAAATTACTTAATAATGACCGGTTGATCTTCAATAACTTGAAATCATTCAATATATTGAAAAATTTGAATAAGTTCTTCAAAATCAACCATTATCCTGATTTACACAATTTAATGACAAAGAGTTACTTGAACGCAAAGATAAATTTGATAAATTATACCAAAGATAGTAATTTCCATTCAATCTTGATACAAATAGTGATCTTCAAAACCTTAATGATTTATTCCAATAACTTAGAATTAACCTTCATTGAACAAGAATTAATTGAAATAGTTAGAAATTTAAATTCATTGATTAGTTTCAGTGATTTGGTTTTCTTGAAATTTTCAAATTTGAAGCTTTTACCACAATTATTACAGATCTTAAAGATAAATATTGATTTTGAAAATAATTTGAATTACCTTGAAGATTTAGTATTGTACACTAAGAAATTGTTTAAATTCTTTAAAACAACAAAGAACATCAGTCAAATCATTAGTTCTAATATTGTGGTTTATGATTGGTTCCAAGAAATGAAAAATTTGGAAAAAGTTGATATTTATCATCCCAAACCTGTTAAGAATATTTCAAAACATGATGGTATTGGATTTACAAGTAAATCCGTACCCGTTTACCAGAACAATCCAAATGTTCCAAATAATTTATCCAATCCAAACTTATCACAAAATCTTCCTAATTCATCAAACTTATCGAATTCTGATCCAACATTAGAAACTTCATCTTTCCCTCAAGCTATTAGTCAACAATCACCTCAACAATTACAACAATTACAATTCCAATTGAATAAGCTACAACAATCACAAATCAATCTCCAACATATCAGTAGTAATTCGACTTATGAATCATCTAAAGATAAATCTGAAATCAATGATTTATTACAAGATTTTGGCAATTCCAAATTGAGTTCAAATTCTTCAACTAATCCTAATTCAATTGTAGTAACAACTAATCCTTCACCTGAACCAGTTTCACCAAAACCAAAAGAGACTAAATTATCCGATTTAACCAATTCAAATTCCACTAGTTATTCAACAATTATTCAAGGTGGAGGTCCTGCACCTCCTATTATAACCCCAGCAACAGCTATAAACAAGAAAGATGAAAGTGAAATCAATTTAAATGTTAGTGAGAGTACCAAAAATCTATATAATTTGTTTACTCAAATTAATGATGATGTTGGAACAGGATCAAGTAATAGTTTAACCAACTTATTCCAATTCAATTCCAATTTACAAACCAATTCATCAATGAATCTACCTAAATTATCATCATTATCAAATTTCAAATCTTCAAATAATTTGAATTTAATCAATTCATCATCCACGTTGAATCTTTTCTTGAATCGTAATTCCGAACAAACTGAAGAAGTTGAGGATGGTGATAAAGTGAAAAATGAACTTAAAAATCAATTCTTATTATAGATTAATATAGAATGTAGTTACAATAATGTTATCTCCACCCTATGACATATTCGCAATTATGTTTGCAGCCAAAATCCTCGGAACATTCATATACTGCTAAAACCCTAATTCCCATGTTCTCTCCTAAATAATTCAACTTACCTTAAATCCTATCCTTGCAACCATATCAGATTCTAAATCAAGGTGGGGTGGCCCTCTCTATTCCCTAGTTGGGTACTAATTCCACCGAATCTTACATATGATGATGCGCATTTTTCATGTGCACCATATTCCTCCATATGAAATTTTATTTAAGTAATTATAAACCCCAACATTAGTAGTTTGATTTTATTTAAAAAATGTCAATTGAATTAGCAACGGCAGCCGTTTTAGGGTCTCAATTATTAGAAGCTAAGTACCATGTTAAGGATGATTTCCTTTTAGTTCAAAAAATCATAAGGTCAGCTTTACCATTCTTATGGAATGTTAGAAGAGGAAGAGCTAGTTTCTGGTATACTTTTGAGAAATCCGCTTTAAAATATCCAAATAATGTTTGTATTTCATTCCCAAGACCAAAGAAAAACCCACCTCCAATCAAAATCGATTCTGATGGGTTCAAAGTATATGATGATCAGTTTGAAGTTGAAACTTTTACTTATAAAGAGTTCTACAATATGATTTTAAGATTCAGTTACATATTGAAGAATGATTATGGTGTAACTGCTGATCAAACTATTGCCATTGATTGTATGAATAAACCTTTATTCATCTTATTATGGTTATCTTTATGGAATATTGGTGCTTTACCATCATTCTTGAATTTTAATACCAGAGACAAAGCTTTAGTTCATTGTCTTAAGATTGCTGAAGTTTCTCAAGTATTCATTGATCCTGATTGTATGGAACCAATCAAATCCACTGAATCTCAAATCTATGAAGAATTACCTAATATCAAGTTACATTATTTGAATGAAACTGAATTATTTAAAACTTTAAGAGATCCTTCAATTCCAAAATATAGAGCTCCTGATAACACCAGAAGAGTTAATGATAAAGATTTCGATCCTTCTGCTTTGATTTATACTTCAGGTACTACAGGATTACCAAAAGCTGGTATTATGTCTTGGAGAAAAGCATTCATGGCTGCTTCATTTTTCGGTTATATCATGAAGATTAATAAGAAATCTAATGTTTTGACTGCTATGCCATTATATCATTCAACTGCTGCTATGTTGGCAGTTTGTCCCACATTCTTAATTGGAGGTTGTGTTTCATTATCCCAAAAGTTCCTGGCAACATCATTCTGGACTCAAGCTAAATTAGTCAATGCTTCGCATGTTCAATATGTAGGTGAAACTTGTCGTTATTTATTGAACACCAAATATCATCCTGATCAAAAACTGCATAATGTTAGAATCGCTTATGGTAATGGGTTAAGACCTGACATTTGGAAAGAATTCAAATCAAGATTCAATATTGATGGAGTAGGAGAATTTTATGCTGCAACTGAATCTCCAATCGCTTTAACCAATTTACAATTTGGGGATTTCGGAGTTGGAGCTTGTAGAAAATACGGTTCCATCATTAGTAATGTTTTATCATTAGAACAAGTCATTGTCAAAATGGATCCTGATGATCAAGAAGAAATCTGGAGAGATCCTTCTTCAGGCTTATGTGTTAAAGCTCAACCTAATGAACCAGGTGAATTATTAATGAAGATTTTAAATGCTGAAAAAATCGAAGAAAGTTTCCAAGGTTATTATGGTAATAAATCAGCAACTTCTAAAAAAGTTATCAGAGATGTGTTTTCAAAAGGTGATGCCTGGTTTAGAACCGGAGATTTATTAAGAATGGATCAAGATAAATTATTATATTTCGTTGATAGATTAGGTGATACTTTCCGTTGGAAGAGTGAAAATGTTTCAGCAAGTGAAGTTGAAAACGAATTAATGGGTTCAGGATCAATTGTTCAATCAGTTGTTGTTGGAGTTCAAATTCCTAATCATGAAGGTAGAGCTGGTTTCGCCGTTTTAGAACCTAAAGATGGTCTTGATACTTCAGAAATTTTATCAAAGGTTCATAAACATGTGGTTAATACTTTACCAAAATATGCTGTTCCTCAATTCTTAAAGATTGGTAAGATTGAAGCTAGTCATAATAATAAAGTCCCTAAGAATCTTTATAAGAAACAAAAATTACCTAAAGGAGATAGTGGTGATGAAACTATTTATTGGTTCAATCAAGATGGTTATAAGGAATTAACAAATCAAGATTGGGCTAAAATTTCCAATGGACAAGCTAAATTATAAATATACAAGATATATGGAGATTTCTATTCTCGAGAGAACAAACGATGAAGCTCTGCACTTTAAAGAACGAGTGAAAAGTCTCTATCCCAAAGAGAAGCACCCACTCTTAAGACAAATAGAGGAAGATAAATAAGATATTCATTTCGTTTTACATTATTTAAGCTTTATCAGAAATAGCAGTAACACCTGGTAATTCTTTACCTTCTAATAATTCTAATGAAGCACCACCACCAGTTGAAACATGAGATAATTTTTCAACAACACCGAATTTCTTAGCAACAGTAGCAGTATCACCACCACCAATGATAACAGTATTACCTTCTTCAGCAGATTTAACGGCAGCATCTAATAAAGATTTGGTACCAGTAGCGAATTTTTCGAATTCGAAAACACCTGGTGGACCATTCCAAACAATGGTTTTAGCTTTAGCAACAGTAGCAGTAAATAATTCTCTTGATTTTGGACCAGCATCTAAACCCATCCAGTTTTCTGGAATACCTTCTTCTTGAGTAGCAGTTGAAGTGTTAGCATCTTTGTCGAATTTATCAGCAGTGACGAAATCGACAGGTAAGACTAATTCAACACCATTCTTTTTAGCTTTAGCAACTAAATGTTCAACATTTTTAGCACCAGCTTCATCAAATAATGAATCACCAATTGACATATTGTCTAAGACTTTTTTGAAAGTGAAAGCCATTCCTCCACCAACAATCAATAAATCAACTTTATCTAATAAGTTATCAATTAATTGAATTTTGTCGGAAACTTTAGCACCACCTAAAATAGCTAAGAAAGGTCTGGTTGGGTTTTCTAAAGCTTTAGCGAAATATTCTAATTCTTTAGCCATAAGGAAACCAGCAGCTTTTTGTGGTAAATCTAAACCAACCATTGATGAATGAGCTCTGTGGGCAGTACCAAAAGCATCATTAACGTAAACATCAGCTAAGGCAGTTAATTGACTTCTGAAAGTTGCAACATCTTCTTTTGAAGCTTTGATTTTTTCACCATCAACTTTTTTACTACCTTCTTCTTCAATGTGGAATCTTAAGTTTTCTAATAAGAAAACTTCACCATCAGAACCAGCATTGACAGCTTCTTCAACATCTTTACCAACACAATCATCTAAGAATTTGACTGGTTTAGATAATAATGAAGATAATTCATCAGCAACTGGTTTTAAACTGTATTTTTCATTTCTTTCACCATTTGGTCTACCTAAATGGGAAGCTAAGATGATAGCTTTTGGTTTGTTTTCTAAAACATATTTAATAGTTGGTAAAGCAGCAACAATTCTTTGATTGTTGGTGATAGTTTTACCATCTAATGGGACATTAAAATCAACTCTGATGAAAACTCTTTTACCAGCAACATCTAAATCTTTTACACTTAACTTATTTGACAATGACATATTTATTCTTTTAATCAATTGATAAACAATTATGAATTATAAAATAATTATTCACCTTTATATAATTTTAAATTTCGTCCATCTGGTGAGGTTAAATCATATCAGATGTCGTGGAAAGGTACAGTAGAAAATGGACGACATCAATCCGTATCAACTGATTCGAAATATATGATGAATACTATGGGAGTGTTGATAGAGTAAGGGTTGGTAGATATATATGGATGAAAAGGATAAAGAAGTTAAAGAATATGAATCATCAATATGGGAAGGGAGACACTGGGGTTCAGGGACATAAATTCACCTGAATGTCTCTACATATAACTACTTTACCCGGGAGTTTTGTTTTAGAAGTAATGGTTAAAAGGACTTATGCTTTTGGGAGGATTTTTCAAATTTCGGATCAGAGGCACCGTCAGGTGATTTTCATATGAAATCACTTGATTCAGTGAACTTAATGTATAAGAATATTAACGGCCTGGATGGAAGTGATGATAGACACATGGGTAATCAAAGTTATTATTGTATGGGCAAGATCAAGATTTGAAGGTTTTAATACTAAAGTATCCATGACTATTCGGGAAGTTGGGGTTCATTATGGTTGCGAAATGAGACATAAACCTTGAATTTGAAAAAACCACAAATTTCACTTTGAATGCCTACATGGATCTTGAACTCATGCTCCCTTATTCTTGTGTAACATATGTTTCATCACCATCATCTCTTAAGGTTACCTCCACCTTATCATTTAAATTTCCAGAACCTTCTCGAATTCGCACCTCATCTCTTGCAACCATTTATAATACTGCGATAGTTAGAGGTTATCAAAAATGGATAAGTTATTAGCATGGTCAGTTGCTCAACAATCTGGTGATAAAGAAGCCATTGAAAAGATTGGTAAGCCAGATGAAAAAGTCCTTTCACAATTATTCGGAGGTCCTGATGAACCAACCTTAATGAAACAATCCATTGATATCGTTAATGATCCTACTGTTGAATTAAAAGATAAAGAAATTGCTTTAGAGAATTTCGAAATGTTGATCGAAAACTTGGATAATGCTAATAATATTGAAAATATGAAATTATGGTCATCCATAGTTAAACTTTTAGATGGTGAAACTCCTGATTCTTTAAGGATTTTAGCCGTTTCCATCATTTCCATAGCCGTACAAAATAATGATAAAGCTCAAGATGATTTCTTGAAATATGATGGATTTGAAAGATTGTTGGCCATTTACCCTGATGCCAGTTTCACTTTGAAATTGAAAGTTTTATTTGCCATCTCATCATTGATCAGAAACAATTTGAACTCATTTAAATTCTTCAATAAATTAAATGGTTGGGAGATTTTGAAAGCCCCTGAAGATGTTGATTCTAAACAAAAGGATAAACTCAATATCAGATTATTATCAGTTATATCATCTATCATTTCCAATACAAAAGAATTCAAACCAGAAATTGAACCTAAATTGAATGAATTCAAGGTGATTTCCTTCATCATTGATAACTTGTCATCTAACATAAACTGCAGTGAAAAATCCTTACAAAACTTGAATCAATTGATCAATTTGAATTATAAATTCGATGATGATGAATTATCACAATTAACATCTTCAATAAAACAAATACAGCATTTAAAAGAAGATTACCCTACAGAATTCAAAGCTATAGAATCTATCACTAAATAGATATGTACATTACGATACTTTTAACTATAAAATATCTCATTTTCGTCATTAGATGTGAAGAACCTCTTCATGGCATCTTCAATTGATGGTGGTACTAAATTCCTGCCGTCATCGTCATTACCTAGTTTTTTACCATTTTTAAATTTCTCATAGACTTTAGGTAAACTGTCATAATAGCTGTGCAACAATTCGACCTTTGGTTCCGTCATAAATTTGAAATTTCCCAACAGCTTAATGAATGTAGATTTATCATCATGACCAGTTTTGGGTTTGATGATGTTTCCTAATTCAGGATTCCTTTCATACCTATCATACTTTGAAAAGGCTAAAGAGTAAGTCAAATCCACAAGGTATCTGGCCATTTCATCGCCGCTTCTCAAAAGAACGATATTCAAATTGTATTGATACTGTAGTTTGTTAATCCTATATTCGATTTCTTGAATCTCTGAAGTTTTCTTGCTTGCGATCGTAGGTTGTTGGGATTGAACTCGATTCTTATAATCCGACTCCTCTTTTCTTTTGATTTCATTGATATGTCTATGATAATTACCCAAAAATAAGGTTGTATGGGGATTGACTTGTTTGTGAATCTCTGAATCGTCCAATTCAAGGAAATCCTGTATCATATAAAAGAGGACTGTAGCTCTTTCTTGTTGATCTTCAGGATCACAAGGTATGAACAAATCTTTGGTTTCATCATACCTTCCTTCACTGTATCTTTTCCATCGTATTATGGATGACTTACTGGGAATTTTTATTATCTTGGTGGTTTCAATTACTTTCCCTTCATCTTGGCCCTTATTGGGTGAAGATATACATTTGCCTTTATCGTCAACCTCGTCGGTGAGTAATTCTTTGAGGAAATCATATTTGACATATTCGAAAATCGATTCTGGAATGATTATTTTCATTTCTTTCATCAATTCAGCCCTATCTCTTTTCTTTATATTGACTTTTTCTAGTAATTTCTGATCTATATCAGCTCCTGCGGCGAAGATTGCAATTGGGTTTGGCTTACTTTGTGTCTTGTTTTGTATCTTGTTTTGTGTCTTGTTTTGTGTCTTGTTTTGTGTCTTATTTGTTGTCTCAATGCTAGTCTCCCTGCTTGTCCCGTTACTTTTCTCCTTGGTCGTCTTCCTGCTTGTCTCTGAGCTTGTCTTGCTTGTCTCATCTACCTCGCTACTTGTCTTGAAACCCACCACCAGATCTTCTTTCTCCAGTCCAGGCTGAGGCAGCTGGAAAATGAAACTGCTTTCAGACAACGGATCCGATTCTGGAGTAAATAAAGGATGTTGGCCTAAAGTTAAAGACGTTATTGATTTCTTGATCCTAACATTAGAATCCTTTAAATTATTCAATTTCAGCTTTATTGGAGAAATTGGTTTGGACACAAGAAGATCTTCTTCATCAGATTCTATGTTAATAAGATCAAGAGAATCGTCCACACTCTTCCTCACACTTAAAGGTTTATAATCGCTTATATAGTTCTCAACTTTTTGGCGTTTGTTTAAAGGCAGTATAGGTCGTTTAGAAACTGGGGAAGATCTAAAAGTTAGTATTCATTAACAAAATCTAAAACTTATAAACATACTCTATCACATGGATACTTCGTTCCTTGTTAACATCGACGATTTTCCCAAACAGAACCCCCAAATCATCATCGGATGAATCTAAGTTTATAATCTCCATTAGATCGCGAATCAACAAATCTTCACCATGAGAAGGTTAAGTTATAGAACATCGAGTGGAAATGGTAATGGACCTACCAATGGAGATGATGAAGGTGTCAGGAGTCGATTTGGTAGTAGAACTGCCAGTATGAATACTCGAAAAGTCAATCAATCGATTGTAGATTTAAGAGAATCTATGAATTATATTAAATATGAATGGCCACAAATATTAAAAGAAGATGCCAATCCGATTGAAATGGCCATATTATTACTTGATGATTCATCAGTAGGTTTAAGCCATAAGATGCCTGAGTTTGAAAGAATTAGTGAGGACACCACCAATAAATTGAGACAAGTAGTCAATGAACATTATGAAGTTTTCAATACTAGTGTGGGATCATATCATTATTTGTTATCAACATCCAAGAATAATCAAGCCGACGCTGAAGATATTAAAGAGATGTTGGAAAGTACCAGTAAAGAAATCCATAATAAAAGTGATATCTTGCAAGAATTGAACCAAACATCAAGTAGATATAATGAAATGATAGAAATCTTAGATGCTATGGAATTCATTAATCAAATACCTAGTAAAATCGACCAATTGACTGCTGACAAGAAAATTCATGAAATATATGATGTTATTTCCCAAGGATATCAAGTGGGGGAAAAGTATAACTTATGGAGTTTAAGTGCTATGACAAGTAATAAGAATTATTTAGATACTCAATCAAATGCATTATTTGATATAATTTTTGAAGAGTTACAGAATGAAATCTATATAAAGAATTCCGCCATCAATTCTATGGAATTATCATGGGAAAGTTTGATAAATTTGAATAATCCTAAATTATCAACATTTAGAAACTTCTTAACTAGACTGAACAATTTTGAACAATTCATTTATAATGCTGCCAATTTAGATTTAGATGAAATAAGCAATGTTCTTAATGAAGATTTCAAAGAATTTGTTGAATATCAATTACCTAAATTATCAACATCATCGGGGGATTTATCTGTAACCATAGAATTATCCAATAATTATCAACGGTATTATTATATTTATCAATTATTGACCACATTATTTAAATTGAATCGTTTAAATCAAGGAATCGATTTATTAAATCAAACCAATCAACAAGAAATTCACAATTTAATCTTCAGATCAATTGAAGAGATTAAACTGAAAAATTTATTCGAAATCAACAAATTAAATAAAATGATCAATTTTGAATTAAATGAGTTCAATGAATATTCAGTTAAGATTTTGAAAAACTTATTCCTGACGATTTTCATTAAATGTTTGATCATTTTGAAGAATCAAAAGATAATCAATGAAATCTTGATGACTTTTGGAATTCAACTGGATTTCAAAAGTAATTGGGATACAATTAAAAATGAATTAACTACGTTGATGATAAATTATATTTCCACTGATGAAAATAAAACAGCTAATGAAAAGAATGATGAATTGTTCAAATTTGATAATTTGAATCTTGAAAAATTAAATTTCAGTTCCAATTTACCTGATTTTACTGTTGATAATGATGATTTATATATAAAGAATGAATCATTCCAATCAAATTTCGAAATTTTGGTACCTATAAACATCACCAATATGAGAATTATAATGGAATTTTTTCTTATATTCACATCATCTACCAATTATCTTGTCAATTTGAATAGTCATCCTATAAATAAGGTTCCTATAAACTTTTTTGAATCTTTCATGAAACAATCGTTTGTACCTAAATTGAAGAATTACTTGATTTTGAAGTTCAATGATTTCATTTTTGAATACAATACTGATAATATCAATGGATTTAATATTGAAACTACCAACGTTGATAATGATAAGATATTTAAGAATTCCTTGGAGTTCAAGTCATTCTTTGTTAATTTATGTCAATTATTGAATACTTCATTGACTTATAGATCGGATTTGAATGATTTAGTATTATCATTTATTGAGTTCTTCATGGATAAGTATCAAAAGTTATACAACGATTTGATTGGTAATAGTAATTCAAAATTGAACTTATGGTTCAAAATTCCTGCGTTAAATGATTTATCTAAAAAGATTGTAACTGATGATTATGATTCTATTGATGATATGATTGAAAAGGAAATCCAAATAATGTTAAGTAATGGAGAAATCTTCAACATTGATAAAGACGATTTATTAGATGAAGAGAATTTCACCCAATTGATTCATTTACTTTTAACTATTAATTGGATATTGAATTGGTTACCTAACTTTAAGAAAGAAATCAATTATAATTATCAAGACAATTTATCCAACATTGAAAAATTGAAATATGATTGGAATTTCTTAGAAAATGGGAAAATTGTCAATTTCAATTCACAACCTGATCCTTCCAAAGGTGATTTAAATATTTACTTATCATTAGATACTACTAAAATGAATCAATTCAACGAATACTTAAGAAGATTCCAACAAATCAAACTAAATTCCATCATATTAATCAGATACAATTTGAGATTAAATTCGATTTACTATATTTCAAGATCCTTCAAATTTAGTGATTGGGTTCTTTTCAATGAACCAGGAAATTCTGATGAGTTCATATCGAAATTTAACAAAGAAATATTTGCTTTTGATAATAAAATCTCCCAATATTTTGATAATTCAGAATTACATCATATTTTAGTGGGTTTCCATCAATTCTTAAACAAAGCATTATTGAAAGGTTCAAAACTTATAAGAAAGATCAATAATAATGGGGTTAAGAAGATTTTGATTAATATCTTCACCTTACAACAAATGTTGAAAAATTTATCTAAAGATAATGAAGCTATAAGTTTCCAATATTCATCATATTATTTCAATTGTTTTACAATTAATGAAAACTTGTTAGTACAAAGTTTAAAAGACTATCCTTTGGATGAAAGAGAAAACTTTGCTAGATTATTATATAGTGAAAAGTTAGCTGATGGTAATGGTTCATCATTCAATACTTCTAAATACAATGATTTATTGAATAAATTAAGAGCTAATTAATGAAATATAAATATCCGAAATCTATAACGTGATATTAACTATTTACAAGGGAATCTCTTGATCAACAATGAAATCCATTAGCTACTGGTCTTAATTTTAAACGATCGGATAATCTTTCAAATACAAATCTACCAATTGATAATCCTGCAACTACAGCAAAGAAATAAATTGGAGTAAATGACATAGCTGCCAACATTAAAGCAAAACCTAACATTTCAGGTATGAAACATAATACTAATCTTATGAAGTTTTTAACTAAACTTGATGGAATATTAGTTTTCTTAGTATTAACAGTTTGTGTTATAATTCCATCAGTTTTATCATCACTTTCAGTATCAGGTTCAAAATGATTTATATAATTTTCATTCTTCCAAACTCTTTGTTCAAGATAATTCTTAAGAAATTCAAGACCTCTAGTTGCAATACCAAGGAATAAAAGTAAGATGAATATACCAAAAGCTTTACCACCAGTATTGGCTTTTAAATTTTCAAAAACAACTGGAATATCCTTATATGATTTTTGAAAATACATTGTCATTGACATATCAGAATCCATTGAATGAGTTGAATCCATTGAATCCATAGCATCAGATGTTTCAGACATCATCATATCCATTGTTGATGACGCCATATCCATAGCCATATGCATAGTTGAAGAAGCTTCAGTGGAACTTGTAGCTCCATGATCGTGACCGGCGTGTCTTTTGAATAATGACATTATATGTTATAAATCTTAATAATCTTTAAATATTTAAAGGATTTTAATCCATTAAATAATTAGCGAATCTCAGTAAGTTATTTTGCAGTATTTTCAAATCGGTAATTAAATTTGCTCAATGCGCACTTTTTGCAGCCGTTAGTAGTTAAAACAGAAACGATGTTATAAATAGGGTTATATATTGTGTGAATGAGTTCGTGTCGGTCTTTATATGATTGGGTATTAAGTTAATAACTTAATAAATGGAATGTTGGGTATTGGTATGTAAGGTTATGAGAATTATTGAGTAGAATCAGGTGAACCATCTACAAATCGACATCTTACTAAGGAATTGGTAGTTAAAACATGATCATCAATCCAAGTTTTAGCATCAGATCTAAAATTACATGCTTTACAATTACCCATTAATGGTAATTTATCGGTTAAATTGGTGGCAGCTTTACCCTTTGGATCATCAAATTTAAAATGGAAATGTAATAAATGTTTCTTATAATCATAAGGACGATTAAATTTCCCTGTTTTATGAGAACATATTTTAGGGAATACACATCTAAATCTACCATTTTCATCATGGATTCTTAAATGTCTACTTAAATCTCTTGAAATATATTTCCCACAAATTGGACAGGTAGCTCCTTTTGGTGTTACCTTTTTCTTCTTATCACCTGATTTAATTGATGAATTCAGTTGATTGGATGTTGTTCTATATAATTCGGTACTTAAATATTCAGGATTTAATTGATTATTGGAATATGGACTAAGTTTACTATTAGTTGGACTATCATTAGAAATATCATTTGATAATGGTGTTGAAGGGGATTTCTTATCTCTATTTTCAAATTCTTCATTACTTAATTCAGCTTTTCCATAATGTTCGTATTCATTTTTTTCATTTTCACTTCTGTCTAAGAATATTTCAAAATTCTTATCGAATTGAGGTCCAAAATCATTTCTTTCAAAATAATTTAATTCTTGCTTATCTTGATAATCATTTTGATTGGCTTTATAATCAGATTTTTCATTTAATAAATCAAAGTTCTGATAATCGAAATTCTTATAATTATCAAATCCAAAGCTAGAAGTTCCCTTATCTTCGTAGAGATTGAAATTGAATCCCGTTAAATCATTGGATTCTTCAAAATTTGAAGGAATTAAATTATCTTCAAAATAATCATCTTCTTTTGTTCCTGGAGGTTTCATGTTCGGAGTCACATTTTCAAATCTATCATCAAAATTCAAATCATTATCTACAATACTTAAATTACTTGAATTTGAATTTAATGCAGGAGAATTTGATAAATTATCCAAATTGATATGGAAATTAGGTTTCCTTTTATTCAAGGGAAAGAAAGGCTTGGCCTTGGGTTTGTCGAAATGTTGCGATTGATTTTCCAATTGTGGATTTGGTGATTTGTGAATTTGTAAATGATTTGTTGGAGGACTTAATTGGGAATTAAGATGCAGTTGTTGATGTGGTTGATACGCATGTTGTAACGAATGAGGTTGTTGATGTTGAAATGATTGAGTAGGATAATTTTGTGAAGTTGATCGCTGATGTTTGAATTGATTTAATGATGACGGATTAGGTGGTGTTGAACCCATTTGATGAGTATAAGAATATGAGGGATGTTCATTCTTATTTGGTAAATTGTAAGATAATGATTTATTCATTGCAGGCCTGCCTTTTCTTTTAATAATATTAGGGTTACTAATTTGCCGTACAGGTTGAAATGGCCTAGGATTAATCTCTTTTTTATCATCTTCCCCGGATAGTTTCCTCTTTATGGAACCATCGAAATCTTTGAATAATGACGTATTTGCTGGATTCATTTGATTCTGATGTAGATTGAGTCCATGGTTCTGTGAATCCGGTTGGTAAAATTTGTTATCTTCCATGCCTGGTTCATTTAAATGTTTGGAGTTATAATTAGATTCATTAGAATCCTGATTATAAAGATATCCTGAAAATTGAGAATCGAAAAAGTGTTGATCATATAATTTATTGAAATCTGGCGAATCAATATTGTTTGAATATTTGAAATTATTATATTCACTCATATTGTAATGAACATAAATACTTAAACACCCAGAGCAATTGTCAACTGTAAAAGAATATGTTGAAGTACCGCGAAATCGTCGGTCACGTGAATTCTTATAGCACATCAGCCTTTTTCAGTTAAAAAAAAATGCCTTTTCGGGGTTAATTTTATCCGTCTAATGTAAAAGGAGATCTAACTAAGACCCTTTAGCATTAAAAAATTGGAAGAGATATTTTATTCAATTTCATCTTAGCTCCAAATCTGTACATTCAGACTCCGACTCGACAATGAAACAAAATTTCCTGGAGATGATTCAATAACAAGTCCATTGAGATAAATCCGACGGTCTGGTAATGGTTTGCTGCTTTCGGTAATTTTGGGTTCAATAACAATTGCCGATTTTTTATTGTAAAAATCTGCAGGTTGAATGACATCTTTTTGGTACTGTGAATGATGAAAGAGATAATCCTTGGGAAAGATAACAAAGAAGCGTTATAATTACCAAGGGAGGAATTACTTGTTTCGTGAGAAAATTTAATGCAGGTTATATGTTCCTGAAAAATGTCTGAATTAGATTCAAGAATCCTTTATTGGACCTGTGCTTATTTGGCTACTGTCACAGGTCGATCTGAAACTTCAACAAGAATACACAGGTGTCCCAGATCATCAGCACCAATCATCATCCTGGATTCTGTCCCAATTCCCAGCATCGACTTAATTATGGACCTTCTTCATTGACGGAACCTCAATTTGGATCTGTAAGGTACTTGTGAATCATATCTAAGTATGATAAACCATGCCTTTTCAATTATTTCTTCAGTAACATACCTCTTCGTATTATCCTCTAATAGATTGTACTACAAACTACTCAGATGAGCTGCGAAAAATCTATCGAGATGGAGTTCAAGTTAGGTTCAGATTCACTCAAATCGACCAAGAAATCATTGAAGTCATTGAAATCACATATCCAATCAACTTCTGGAGTCAATGAACCGGTTTATCTCACCATCAACACCATAAATCCTTTAATCAAATCCAAAGAATATACTCCAAGAGTGATACCGTTAACTAACAAACTTGACAAATTAGAAAACAAACTGATTTTATTGATCACCAAAGATCCTTCCACTCCATATAGAAATATTTTAACAGAGAAAGACTCCCCAACAGAAGATGTTTTCAATGAAATCTATACATTATCAAGATTAAGGAAAATGAGTTCCAAACAAAAAAATTTAATAAAGATTTTCAAAGAATTTGATTTAATAGTTGCAGATTTCAGAGTTTCAAAGTTTTTACCAACTGTCTTAGGTGAAACATTCTATGTCAAGAACAAAAAGATTCCGTTTTTAATACAAATGGCTAAACCTGATCCTAATGCCAAATTAACAAAGACTGCCAAATCTCATAAATTGAAAGATGAAAGGTGTGATGCAAAGTATATTAAAGGACAAATGAATTCCATTGCTAGAAACACACATGTCATAATACCAGCAGGTGGGAATTCATTATCAATGAAGATCGGTTTTATAGATTGGAATACCGAGAAATTAATAGAAAACATCAATGATGTATTGAAATTCTTCATGGAGAAACATCCTCATGGTGGATTAATTAAGAGCACAAAAATGATCAAGAATATTCAAGTGAAAACTAGTGAAAGTGTTAGTTTACCGGTATTTGAATATGTTGAAGAAGAATTAAGTGATTCTGATTCCGATTAATGAATAAGTCAATGATCTGTTTAAAACTCTTGATGAACAATATACTCTACCCCGATACAAGTATGTCCAGCTATACTACAACCTCTCCCTTAATCGCTATCACAATAGAAAGATTAAGGGGAAATTTATCCATGCGGCAGCTTTTCGCATCTTAGATTCGGAATCATTGGTTATGGCTGATGATGGAGATTTGCCGACAACGGTTAATCCATTTGAAACACACACAAACGCAGCACATCCTGAGGCCCCTCAGGCGTCCTATTTATCATATATACCCACCAATTCAATTCAAACTTCAGCACCAGCAAGATTTTTGAGAAATTTACTACAAGAAGATGAAGAAGAAGTCGAAAAAATTGAACATTTCAAGTATAAACAGGTATTGGATAGGAAATTAACGGTCAAATCCATCATTGGTTTAGGTTTCTCCATCATGGGTGTTCCTTTCGGTATGTCATCGACGTTGTGGATAACTTTAGTTGATGGTGCAAATGTTACAATGTTATATGGATGGTTAGTGGTTACATTTTTTTCGTTATGTGTGATCCTAAGTCTTAGTGAAATCATATCCAAATATCCTACTTCAGGGGGTGTTTACCATTTCAGTGCATTGTTAAGTAATGAAAAATACTCCCTTATAAGTTCATGGTTTACTGGTTGGTTATTATTGATCGGTTCATGGACTTATATTGTTTCCATACTATTTTCAGGAAGTCAGTTCATTTTATCGATTTTCGGATTGAAGAATTCCTATTATAAAGAAGACATCTTCCTTGTATTATTAGTTTATTTCATTTTGTTGGCATTTTGTGGTTTTATAAATTATAAATTTTCCAAATATTTAGAAAAAATCAATAGAGCTTGTATTATTTGGTCTTTAGGTACAATTGTGGTCATTGATATTTTATTGTTGATTTTTTCCGAAAGAAATCATTCAATCAAGGATATTATGACCAATTTCGATAATTCAAGATCTGGTTGGCCTGCTCCCTTGGCTTTCATAGTGGGATTATCAGGATCTGCTTATACTATGAATGGATATGGGATGTTATTGTCTATGACAGATGAAGTTAAAAATCCTGAAAGGAATTTACCTAAAGGTATGGTATCTTCCATCTTAATTACATTCGTTAATGGTTTAATTTTCATCATTCCTTTATTGGTCATTTTACCAGAGATGACTTTGTTATTGGACGACACACCTGAAATTATGCCTATTGATTTGATCTTCAAATTTGCTATCAAATCTTACGTGGTGTCATTCTTATTGATCTTGTTGTTGATAGGTACTGTTTTATTCCAAGGTATTGGTTCAATTACTGCTGCTTCTAGAACTACTTATGCTTTTGCAAGAGACGGTGGGTTGCCTTATAAAGAAAAATGGACCACTGTGGATGCAGTCGAAGAAGATACTGTGCCAAAAAATGCTATTTTCTTATCAATGGGTGTAGCAGCAATTTTACCTTGTATAGCGATTATTTCTGAATCTGCTTTCAACTCATTTATGGGTGCATGTGTTATAACATTAACTTTATCCAATGGTGTACCGATTGTTGCATTGATGTTAAACAAACGAAGAAAAATCAAGGGAGGTGCTTTTAGATTAAGAAAATTAGGGTGGTTCATAAATTTATTGTCTTGCTTCTGGATGGTTTTATCAACATTATCATTGTCATTACCTCCAGTAGTTAAGAATTTACATTTTTATAACATGAACTATGCAAGTGTAGTTACATTAGGATTTTTGTTATTTGCAAGCTTATGTTATAAATGGTACGGGCAAAAGAATTTTGAAGGTCCAAAAATAGACTCGGATTATTTTGAATTGCATAATATCGAAGCTTTAGGTAGGGATAGATTAGAAGATTTCACTGTTGGTGATGATGAAGATAGCGAAATTGTTTTCGAAGATTCAAACGGTAAACCATTAGAATTTCAACCCCCCAAACCACTTCTGCCAAGTTACGTGAGTGTGATGACTGGTTCAACCAAGAAAAACAATGACGATTCTGAAATTCTCTTTGATGCTGATTCTACTCGAGAGAATGTTTAGTCGATCTAGTGGGAAACAGTCGCAATGATTTAAAAGTTAGGGATTATATATAGACGTTTATTCATTTCGTTCTCTCAACACCGCAGGTCTAATTCTTTGTGACGGATGATAGTGATTTGTGATTCTTGGTGCTGGACGAATGCAATTCCTCCCTTTGAAAGCCGTAACCAGGGGAAGTATCGTATAATCGTAGTCAGGATAGTGAGACCTCAAATCAGTGAAATTTCCAGTGGGTTTGGGTTTGTTTCCCGTCCATCTGTTTTGTGTAATCTTCGAACCTATCTTAGGGAAGGGAGGAGCTGTTTGGATCCTCAGTTCGTCCAATGACGTTGAATAACCATAATAATGTATCACTGATGATGGTGGGTTCTCATAGAACCCATCTGAGACACCGACCACAAACTTCTCTGAATAATGGATAGTATAGAAGTCCGACCCTCTAGCATATACTTGAACAAAATAAACTCCATCCTCTAAAAAGATCAGTTTCTCGTACCTATCCAATTGCTCCTCCCATACTAATGTATGGACAGGTATTATCTTATCGTTGGGTCCCGTGCACAACACTAAAGTATAATTGTGAATTAGATCTAACTTTGGTGAAGAATTCGACTCAATCCATTGAATTGACAAATTAACTGTATTATTTTCTATATTAAAAGGTTTCCTTAGTATTGCAACATCGGCTGCAACAATCTGTAAAATCCACCAAAGGCTGCAAAAAATCATTGAAATTTTTTTTTTCTGAAGTTTTGAAACGAAACGATCCAACAATCTCACCATCCAAATCGTCATCAATCCTTTTTCTTATATAATCATTACCTTATAAATATAATATGCTCAAACTAGGATTGATAGTAAGTGTTAGATAGCGTGCGATAACCACACCAAAAGATGAGAAATTCTCATAAAAAATTTTTCAAACGAATTTCCAACAGATAAAGAAGAATGTCAGCCGATCATACTAGAGATCCATGTCCTATAGTTATATTAAATGATTTCGGTGGAGCCTTTTCCATGGGTGTTATTGGTGGATGTGTTTGGCACGGTATTAAAGGATTCCGTAACTCACCATACGGAGAAAGAGGTTATGGAACTATATCGGCAATCAAAAGTAGAGCTCCAGTTGTTGGAGGTAATTTCGGTGTCTGGGGTGGTTTATTCTCCACCTTCGATTGTTCAGTCAAAGCCATTAGAAGAAGGGAAGATGCTTGGAATGCTGTCATTGCTGGTTTTTTCACCGGTGGTGCATTAGCTATTAGAGGTGGTTGGAGACATACTAGAAATTCTGCCATCACTTGTGCTTGTTTATTAGGTGTTTTCGAAGGGGTTGGTATGTTAGTTCAAAGATTTACTGCTCAAGCTCCTATTGCTCCAGCTTACCCTGAAGATGTTAAACCATTATCAGCATAATTATCCCTTTGATTATTTCGAAGTTAAACTCATAATGATTTTCGTCATAGATTAATGATCTTAATGCCCCTTGTATATATTGTAAATAAAGATATATATCGTTGATTGTAGGATTTTTCATAGAATGTTATAGGTATTTGGTTTCCAAAATTTCTCTGGTGAAATTTTTAACCATTTCCACTATTGTTTGATTCACAACATACTCTGCTATCTTAAATATATCTAACCTTGAAGGAATCAACCCTGAGTTCCAGGAATCAACCCCGAGATCAAATGGTAATATTCCGAAAATCGAAGGGGTCAAAATCCTCAATTGCCAAAAATGAGGGTTAGAGAATTTAAAATTGTCAAATATCTGTTAGTTCTAAAAACCCGCCAATTTCTCCACGAATTTAGCCTGAATTGATATTATTGATCTAGTTCAGTGGTAATTATAACAGTGATAGTAAATTCTAATACCAATTGAATTTTCTCATGTCTTATAATAGCAATTTCAATAGACATAATTCAATTGGAGGTAATTGGAACTTACCACCCATAAATGGGTTCAATGGTGATCCACTAGGGAAAGATCCTTCAGATGGGAATAATAGTTCAAATAGTAGCTTAAATATTAATTCTAAGAATCTACCTCCTAGTTTTAATTCCGGTCAAGCACCAATGTCAGGGTTCAGGAATCCATGGTACTATTCAAATCAATCAAATAATTTATCAAATAATTTAGCAAGTCCTACCAGTGCCAATAGTGGTGGTAGTCCCACTAAAACTTCATCAATACCACTTTTACAACAACAACAAGCTCAACAGAAACGATTATCTTTTGCCAATCAATTACCTGTAACTTACGAAGATGAAGATGGGAATGTTAAAAACATCCCAAATTTTATTCATCCTCCTACTAGAGCTGATAATCCTTTTAATCAATACTATACGAACCCAGATGTCCAATTATTGGGACCTGAAAGAAGAATGTCAGCAGCTGTGGATAATTTCGGTAATCCTAAACTAAACGACTTTAATCAACTAGAACCAGGATTTAATCCTCAATTCCCTAATCATAACACTATGAATGTCAATCCTGGTATGAATTATAACAATAATAGAAGGTCGTCGGTGGCTGTTGCAGGTTATAATCAATCGAATGCTTATAATAATTATGCAGCTGTTGGAGGTGTTAATTCAGGTATCAACAACGTTCCTCATCAATTTAATTATCCATTGAATTATCAACCACCCAAGGTAAACTATAGGTATGGAAGATCTCAGAGTGTAGCTCAATATGATCAATACCAACAAATAGTCCAACACCAAAGATCTACTAAACGAAGGAAACCTGCACCTAAATTAACTAAGATTTATAATAAGACTGATTTAAAACCCAGAATAAACCAACAGCCAAAGTATAGAAGATGTTCAGTTAATCTGATCCATATATCACCTGTAAATGCATTATCAGTATATTTAACCGAATCATTTAGCATATGTCAACCGAAGAAATTCCAATATTCAAGAACTACTAATCCTAAGAGAGTATTAACAAAACCGTCCGAACCTAAATGTAACAATGGATTCGATAATGAAGATGGTGATTACATTTTATATGTCAATGACATATTGGGAACAGAAGAAGGTAGGAAATATATTGTTTTGGATTTATTAGGTTCTGGAACTTTCGGACAAGTGGTTAAATGTCAAAACTTATCGAATCAATCAGTAGTTGCTGTAAAAGTTATAAAATCTAGACCTGCTTATATGAATCAATCATTGACTGAGGTGAGATTATTAGAATATCTTAATGCTCACGGTACAGGTAATAAATTCATCAAATTATTAGATACTTTCATGCATAAAGAGCATCTTTGTTTAGTTTTTGAATTGTTAGCATCCAACTTATATGAATTGATCAAACAAAATCAATTCCAAGGTCTCAATATGAAATTAGTGAAAATTTTGACTAAACAATTATTAGAATCAATGGCTCAATTGAAAAGTTTCCAAATGATACATTGTGATCTAAAGCCTGAAAATATCTTGTTGTGTCAACCTGACAAACCTGAAATTAAAGTCATTGATTTCGGTTCTGCATGTTTTACTAGAGAAACTATTTATTCATATGTTCAATCAAGATTTTATCGTTCACCTGAAGTAATTTTAGGTTTACCATATACTGAATCCATTGATATGTGGTCAGTAGGGTGCATTGTGGGAGAATTATTCTTAGGATTGCCATTATTCCCAGGGACTTCGGAATATAATCAAATTTGGAAAATTGTTGATATGTTGGGTGTTCCTCCAAGACATATGATTGAAGTTGGTAAAGCTTCATTGAATTTCTTCAATAAAATCGACAATGGACCTGATGCCAAACCAAATTATACTATCAAGAATTTCGATGAATATGTTGATTTCTTGAAAAGTAGAAATAAAGAAGAAAAACTGAAAAAGGAACAAAAGAATAAAAATTATTTCAAACATAAATTATTGAAAGATATTGTGTTACATTACAGATTACCTTCCAAAAAGATGACCAATTCCATGATTGAAAAAGAATGTGAAGAAAGATTATTGTTGGTAGATTTCTTAGATAAAGTTTTAACCCTCAACCCATTAGAAAGATTAACTCCACAAGAAGCTTTAAAACATCCATTCGTGAAGAATGTCGAATTAAGTAATCAACCCGAAAAGAGACGCCAATTTAATGAAGTTTAATATAAGTTTTTTGTATTTGATCTGAACCTTTCACCTCTACTTTCAAATTTGAAGATGTCGCAATGTCGTCCCGACATCTCAAAGTATTGAGAATTTTTTGCGAGTTCAACGAATTTATAGACGTTACCAGCTTAAGTCTATCTGTAATATAATAAGTTTTCATCAATATTTAAGTTTGATAAGACCCTTTTGTTTGTATAAAATATTGTATATTTGAAGTATCAACCAACCATTGAAATTTCCCTCCATTTAATTTCCATTTCCAGTGTATCTGAAAAGTTTTTATAAAACAATCTAGTAACTATGAACGTAAGTACCAGTGCCTTAGGAGTAAGAAGAAGAAAAGCCACCACACAACAATTAGATGATGAAGAAAATGCTGCCACATTAAAATTAGGACCAGAATTTCAATTAAACCAAATAACAAATAGTGGTAAAACTGAACAATTAATAGCATTAAATACCAGTGAAGCTAGATTATTGATTAGAGCAGCATTAAAGGAAAGAAAGAATAAAGGTAAACCAAGAAATGAATTTGAAGAAGATGAAGACGAAAAAGAAGATGAAATATCAAATATGGATTTAGCTGGACCTAATTCAAATGAAATAATTCATAAATCATTAAATTATTTAATGAATTTTGCCAGATTTAAAAATCCTTCATCAACTGAAACTGTAGAGAGATTATTAAATGATTTCAGCTCCTCAGCTTCTGAACCTTTACATCCTTTCGAATTATCTCAATTAGGTACTTTAGAATGTGAAGATGCTGAAGAAGCTAAATCTTTAATACCAAGTTTAGCTTCTAAAGTTACTGATGCTCAATTGCAGACTTTATTAAATGAATTAAGAAGATATCAAACTTTATCTTAGAATTGTATATATATAGGACTTGAACTCTACTTTCTATTTTGAGATTGAGATTCTCATCGCACAACATGAGTGAATATGATGAATTTGGGAATTTGATAGATTCAGAAGAATCAGAGACAGAACATGATTTGATACCGCCAAATCCTGATGAAGAGTCCGATGTAGAAGATTCTGGTCAATTAATTATTCAAAAAGATGCTAATTCATCTATAAACCAAAGATTTGGTAATAATGTAACAACCATAACTCCAGAACAACAAATACTAAATACTTCAGAACCTGTGATAAAACCTCGTGTACAGAGAATAGTCAAAGTAGAGGATGAAAATTTACCTCTCTTAACATATTCAAGGGACTACATGGTGAACACTGGACTTTCTGTACCTTCAAGAGTAAGAAATATTGCATTTACAGGGAATTTGAATAGTGGAAAGACTTTATTGATAGATAAGTTCATACAAGAGACTCATGAAATATCAGGAGAATCCAAATATCTTGATAATCATATATTGGAACTCAAGAGAGGTATTACCATTAAATCATCACCAATAACACTTCTTTTATCAGGTAGTAGTGGAGTATCTCAAATGATAAATATAATCGATACTCCTGGTCATATAAACTTTGATGAAGAGGTACAAGTATCCCTTCAAGCAGTTGAAACTGTGGTTCTCGTCATTGATGTGGTAGAAGGTTTAACTTTCAGAGATAAATTGATCCTTGATGATATCATAAAAATGAAGAGAAATCTAGTTGTAGTGTTTAACAAACTTGATAGATTGATCATGGAATTAAGGTTACCGGTTGTTGATGCCTATTACAAATTACATTATATCTTCGATGATATCAATGATTATATCACCAATCATGAATTGAATATTGGCTTTCCTACCATTAAATCACAATCCATTGTTTTTGCATCTTCTTACGGCATAACTTTCACTTTAAGAGATTTTGCAAAATTATACATTAAGAATTATCAATGGCCCATTGATGAAGATTTGTTAGTGAACAAATTATGGGATGATTACTTCGATCCAGACTTGAATAAATTTACCAAATTAAAGAAGGATTATAGATCATTTGTTTATTTCATTTTAGAACCAGTTTATAAGCTTTTCACTTACACATTAACCCAGAACAAACAATTGAAGACCTTATTATGGGAGAATTTTGGAGTTGAAATACCGAAGAAGGTGTATAAAATGGATTCCAAAAGTGTATTGGTCGAAGTGATGCAAAGAATTTTTAATCTTGAAGGGTTCATAGATGTGATGACTGAGTCTACAAACCCAGTGGATGATTCTGAGGTGTTGGACGCCAGGATAATAAAACTGATAGATACTTCTGATGGTGATGACTTTTACTCATTGGTGAGAGTGTTCAGTGGAAGTTTAAGTATTGGTGATGAAGTTAACATTTTTGAAGATGAAAAAAGAAAAGCAAAGATAGAAGAGATGTATGTTAGTGGAGGAAGATATAAGTTTGCCATTAACACGTCAGGACCAGGGTTCTTGATACTAGTTAAGGGTATTGAAGTTGTCAACAAACAAGGGATTATAAGTTCTACGGAAGATCCCAAATATAAGCTTATGGATCTTACTACCAAATCAGTGTTTAAAGTGTCAATTGAACCAAAGAATCCCAAAGAATTACCCATTCTACTCGAAATCCTCAAAAAGGTCTCCAAATCATACCTTTCATCAGTGGTAAAAATCGAAGATAGTGGGGATTTGACCATATTAGGAACTGGAGAATTAATGATGGATTGTTTGTTGCATGATTTAAGAAACTTTTATGGGAACAGTTTTGAAATAAGAGTTAGTGATCCTATGGTTAAATTTAGTGAAACTGTTTCAGAATCATCAGTAACTAAAATCCCAACCTCCAGTGTTGGTGGGGATTGTAATATATCAGTTATTGCTGAACCAAGTACGCCAGCGATTGGAAGAATTCTTGAAAAGGGTATAGATTTAAAAGACCGAACATCAGCAAAGAAATTGGTTTCATCAGGAATGGATATCTTGGAAGCGAGATCCATATGGACCTTTACACCTGATAGCCAACCAAGTTTGTTAATCGATGATACTATAGAGAAAGATATTCGTCTTAAAGAATTAAGGCCATCTCTTGAAACGGGGTTCCAATGGAGTTGTCAAGAAGGTCCTTTGGTTGGAGAAATCATAAGGAATACCAAATTTAAGATATTGGATCTTGTAACTAATGGAGATATCCAAAGATCTCGAACCATTCCCATGATGAGAAAAGCATGTTATGCTGGATTTTTGACAGCTAGTCCAAGATTAATGGAACCAATCTACGAATTCCATATAACAACTTCATATAAGGCCCGTAATGCCATCAAAAACATCATTGATAATAGAAGAGGAATTTTCTCCTCTACAGAAGAAATACCAGGTACAAGTCTTTTAAAGTTAACAGGAAACGTACCAGTGATAGAATCCATGGGATTAGAAACAGATATCAGATTGAAAACCTCAGGACAAGCAATGATTTATCTTAAATACTTAAATTATGATACTGTTCCAGGTAATCCATTAGATAAAGACGTTTACTTACCTGAACTCAAAGCCGTTCCACAAGAATCAATTGCTAGAGACTTTATGATCAAAACAAGAAATAGAAAAGGTATCCCTGGAGAAGCGACCTTACAGAAATACATCGATAATGAATTATTTGAAAAATTAAAATCTGTTGGATTAATATAATACATAAAATACATATTCTAATCTTTTTTCTTTCTTTCTTTTGATAAATAATTATGGTGATGGACCATCCATCAATTCCTTCCATAATTCAGTCCCATGTTTCCTATATTTATTGTAATTTCCTCTTCTTCAGTTCAATATTCAGTCTAATTTCATCATGTAAATCATTAAACCTTGTTATGAATCTCTCCTTCCTATCGATAATGAATTTTAAATTGCCTCCAAGTTTTAAACCCTTGAATATAACCAAAAAATCACTAACTTTTATATCTCTAGCATAAATATTATCTTCTGTTATAACAATATCTAAAGCAGGTATTTTAAGTACCATTTCTTCTCTATCAGTAAGATTATGTAATTCAATCAAATCATCATCCGTTCTTATAAGATTAAATAATTTTACAATATCATAATCCAAGATATTAGAATCATAAAGGGCAACTAATCTGGTTAAGTCATCAGAAATATCATCATTTTGAATTAATAAAAAATTGGTATCATCAACAGTTAAAATAACAGGTATTTCTGTGATAGAAGATTCTTTAATTTTATCAAGGTTATTTTTAACATCATCTTTTTTCATGTCTTCATTACTGACTTTGAATAAACTTCTTTTCAATTCTATCTTCATATCGTCTTTAATAGATTGGTCAACTTGACCGTCACCTATTTCTTCAACAGTTTTATCAATTTTATCTTTCATTGTACATTGTAGAGATACTAATTGAATTTACTGATTATGTTACTTACAGAGAATGTTTATATATTGATTGACATTATTTGGTTGCTTTATTGCTGGTGATGTAAGAAACCTCATCTTACCAAACAGGAAAAATTTACCGCGTTAGTGAGTTTTTCGGGTAAAGGTTCATAATTCGAGGAATAAATTGTCATATGAAGTCATCTCCTTAACATATTTATTACTGTTTAGTGTGAAAGAAGAGGACCAATTACAAAAATATGTCACATGAAAATTTCCTTTTTAAGCAGAATTTTGAGGAGGTACATTTCCTACAACAGATTTTGACTGCCTTAAATAGATTTAAAGAACTTTATATATATATATTATTAACTTAAGGTACCCAGACTTTAAAATTTTGAGGATCTGTAACTGATACAGGATTGATTATATCATTGATTTCAACTTCTTTTTCATCAGTTTTATCATTTTCAATTAATATTGATTTATTTGGTTTAAAGATTAATGATTTGATATCATTTAATGATTGTTTAATCTCTGATGAAATATCATTCTTTTCTAATGTTTTAATAATATCTTGAAATTTCTTTGAAATACTTATTGTTGATTGGGTTAAATTTAATCTTTCAATGAATATTTCTTCTTGTGATTTAATTAATTGTTTTCTTTCATTTTCATAGATTTTTTCTAACTTATTGATTTTATCTAATTTGAGATTGATCTTGTTTAATTCTTGATTTATGATTAAATTTGAAATCTTAAACATTTCTCTTTCTTCGAATTTGGAGAAAAGATATGATTTTGATCCAATTATACCAAATAATGTTGAATTAATTAATCCTTCAATATCTTTGATTTCTTGTTTTTGTTTATCTTCATCAATTTTTTCATCACCATTTAATTTTTCCAATAATTTTTCATGCATTTTCTTGGATGCTTCTTCACTTGCAACTTTAGCTACATCACTATCAACCAATTGACTCATGAAAATTAAATTATTTATGATTGGATTATCGATATTATTAACAGGGAAATTGGATGAAAATTTCATCAATTCGAATTCTTTTATTGATAATTTTGAAAAATTATCATCAATTGGTAATTTTAAGAATTTCAAAATACATTCTTGTGGAGTTTTACCAAGTTCTTTGGATATTTTAAACCAATCATTTTTATATTGATTGATCAATTTTAATAATTTCGATTCATCTTCATTATTCCAATTATCTTTTACTTTCTTATTTGGTGATTCATCTTCGAAATTTTGTTCCCTTTTAATTCTTTCATTATTCTCATTATCTTCATTAATTTCATTAGTTTTAATATCATTATTTTTGAAATCTTTTCCAGATTTTGTAATTAAATGTTTTAATTTTTCAACATTTAAATCAGAATTAACTTTATAAGTTTCAAAGGGGAATAAACCTCTTGGGGTATCATAACTAATTTTGAATTCTCCAGCGAAAGGTAATGGAGCTAAATTTCCGTTTGCTAATCTTTCTAAATTGAAATTTGGTTTGAATGTAGGGTTTACTTGATAATTGATTAATCCCCATTTATTTAAAAATTTGAATACTCTCATAATTGACCCCACATCTCCAACTAAATTTCTTCTACATGATGTTAATGTTAAATATTCATTGGGATTAAGACGGTAAGCATTGACCATGAAATTTCTATAACCAATATAAATTTTAGGTGATTTTGATGGATGATTTTTGAAGAATTCTGGTAATGAAGTTTTCTCTATTTTATTTATTTTATCAATATTGAACCATGATGAATATGAAGGTATAATAACAGTATGAGTTTGTTTGAATGGTCTTACAGTTGATTCATCGATTTCTGGTTCTAACCATTCTTCTTTTTCCTTTTTAGATTCTTCTTTAGCTTCTTCTGCTTGTTTCTTATTTTCTTCAGTTTTATCTTCATCTTTATTTCCTCCGATTTTGCTTTCTTCATTCTTGTTTCCTTCATCGGTGACTTCTTCCTTTATAGGTTTATCACTTATTTTCGAAACTTCTTGAATACTTACTTCATCATCAATGGTAGGTAATGAAGATTCTGAAGGTTTTAAAGATTCTTCTTCGCCAGAATCACCTTTTGACGATATTTCAGGTACAGAATCTTTTTGGAAATCATTTGGAGAATCCTGTATCATCATGTCTTCAATCGATTGA
The DNA here is from genome assembly GCA_943733655.1 of Yamadazyma jaroonii. Lineage (NCBI taxonomy): Eukaryota > Fungi > Ascomycota > Pichiomycetes > Serinales > Debaryomycetaceae > Yamadazyma > Yamadazyma jaroonii. The sequence goes on from CALSDN010000021.1 coordinate 60,655, forward strand.
TCATCAACATCATTTGAATCTTCAGATTGACTTTTTGATTCATCCAATTCAGGTAATTGTTGATCTTTTTCATCAGATTCCGATTTAACATCAATATCTAACATCAACATATCATTAGAATCATTTAATGCAAGATTATCATCATCAAAATTGATACCATTATCAATTTCCATATCACTAACTTTCGCGTCGTCAATATCACTCATAATAAACTCCCTACCTATTGAACTTTTCTAATCAAATGAACTATATGAAGAACTCTAATAATACAATTACACCCTTGTTGTTATACAAGATTGAATACTCTATTGATTTATCTTAAATACTTGAAAGTCACTAAAAAATTAACTTTGTTTATTTTAACCAGCAAATAATTAAACAAATTTAATCAATTAATTTGTTAAGAATTCCAAATTTATCAATCACAAATAAATTCCCCTAGATGATTATAATGACAAAATGATTATATTTAAAAAAAAACTTAATCAAATTATATTAAATGGCTGCAAAAACTTACAATTTGATAAATTGTCTATTAAATGGAATTTGTTGAAAATTTGTCGATTACAAAATTGAGAATTTTCTTTGCGAAATTTTCTCAACTCCTATTATCTAACCAATGAAGGTATTGAAGGCATTAATGATAGAATTCATTGATGGTATTGATAATATTTGATAATAATATTAACAAAATAAAAAACTTATCAATAAATTAGGAGAAATCCCAAAAAGAAATATCCTTGGTTGCAAACGAAATTTATAATCTCTTCCGACATTTTCTACTATACAAAATAACATAAAATACGAAATTTCCTATTTAAGATTAAATTTTATTCAATCTCCTTTAAAGTTAATTAACCCACTATTTAATTTGTTGAATGATGCATTTCGAAGTAGATTTAGTTTGTTAGATGTTCTGTGACTAGGTTTTTTCCTGTCAATGACTCGATACATATTATATATTAGATGATAAGTTGAGAGTTTTCGGTGGTCATGTTTAGGTGACTTCACATTTTCTTTAAATGAGGAGGGTTAAGAACATCTTATTTGAACATCACCTCCTGTACTTATCGAAAACGTATATTCCGATCCCATTTCGTTTCATTGCTTCTCTATTTTTAACTTTCCCATGTAGATTTATGTTTGATAAATACTTCAAGTCAAGTCTCTTTGCCCATATGGTCATATCTAACTACTAGATTATGGTCATTAAGTAGGTTATAGTGACTATATTCGTATTTACCATAAATTCACCCAATAAAATCGGATTGAATCCCCGTTAACACAATAAAAAGAAATGTCCAGTTGTCGATTAAACCCATGACTGCAAAAAGACATTTATGACTTTTTACAATAAACTTTCGAAGGGAATTCCTCTATATCAATGTCTATACGACGTTATATGTAATCATTTTATTGTCATACAATTTAAGCTTTTTATATAGAGAGTTTTAACGTTTTTACAAAAAATAGGGATTATGTCGGGATTTAAAAAAAATCCGTGCATCACGAGTGGAAATAATAAGCCAACTCCTGTTTTATTTCTTATCTAAAATAATTTAGCTTGGGAGGTAATTTACGTTCGACAAAGAGGTCAATGGAGGTGAAAAGAAAGTATTATCTGTTAGGTCATTAAGATCACTCTAAGCATTCTGGAAATGCTAAATATTATCTTTGTTAAATATTGATTTTTTTGAAATAATTGAAATTGTTTCTATGGAGGATTACCGAACTTTACCGGGTTTAAGTGCATACTGTGAATAAACCACTCACTTATGAACTGAATGTAGTATTTATTGAAGTTTAACCTAATAGGGCTCTAACCCTTGTGACTGTTCGCATCATATAAACAGGGCCAGCAGGAAAATTGATTTCTCGCACTACCTCCCTCCCTTTTTTCGCAGAATCTATAGTGTTGATAGTGAGAAGAGATTTTTGAAAAATTTTACTTGAGATTTTTTTTCATTCATCTGTAATTAGAATTTAAAATGGTTAGATACGGTTATCATTCAACTAATCCAAGTAAATCTGCATCAGCTAGAGGTTCATACTTGAGAACTTCCTTCAAAAACACCAGAGAAACTGCTCAAGCCATCAATGGTTGGGATTATGAAAAAGCTTTAAAATACTTAGATCAAGTCTTAGATCACAAAAGAGCTATCCCAATGAGAAGATTTGCTGGTTCAATCGGTAGAACTGCTCAAGGTAAAGAATTTGGTGTCACCAAAGCTAGATGGCCTGTTAAATCTATTGGTTTCGTCAAAGATTTATTAATCAATGCTAAAGCCAATGCTGAATCAAAAGGTTTAGATACTACCAACTTAAAAATTACTCATATTCAAGTTAACAGAGCTCCAAAACAAAGAAGAAGAACTTACAGAGCTCACGGTAGAGCTAATGCTTACCAATCATCTCCTTGTCATATTGAATTAATTGTATCAGAAGCTAATGAAGAAATTGAAAAAGCTACTGAAGATAAAAAAGTTAGATTAAACTCAAGACAAAGAGGTAGATTAGCTGCTCAAAAAAGATTAACTAATTAAAATAAATAAAATTTATTAATTAAAATAAGTATTATCTTAGTAATTATATAATGAATATTGATTCTAGGCTTTCTTGAACTTGATGTTCATTCCCTTTTCTCTAGTTGAATATGTATAATATTGTTTTGATGTAAGGAAACCCATTCAAACGTAGGTTAAATCGTTAAGTGAATCATTAAGTGAATCATTAAGTGCATCGTTAAGTGGTCAGGTGACTTGAAAATTTTTCACTACTCTAAAATTTCTTCATGTAGAATTGATCCTAAGCCTATTGAAGGCATACCATATCAGTCTTTCACAGATTTTGGGAACTAGAAAAGGATTCTTTTAATTTTCACATTTTCGTCTTTACTATTATTTTTTGTAAATTTCGCAACCATAGCTGCAAAAATTACCATTAATATGGTGAAATAAAACACAGTAAAATTTTTGGTTTTACAAAACATTTAATAAATATAGCATTAGAAATAGAGGTTAAGAGATATATGAGTCAGATTATTGTAAAATCATAAATAAATATTGACTTATTCTTCATGTTCTTCATGGTCAATTAAGAAGAAACTCTGTACAACAGCGATAAGACAGATTCCACTCAAAATGAACCAAGATCCCCCTCCAAAATTGATGCTGTCAAAATAACTCATAAGATAACCCCATACCATAGGGCCCATTGATCTGGCCAACGAACTCATACTCAAGGCTATAGAATTTACCAACCCCTTATGCTTTGGTGGTGCAACTCTATGGATCATCAATGCAATTACTGGAATGGCTATGCAAATAAGGAGTTCATATAATATACTTAAACTGTAAAGCAAATATATATGAACTTTACTTGAGTAATGTGAATATTCTGGGATCGTGAACATTACAAAAGGTATGGAAAAGAATATCAAAGGTAAAGGCAAAATTGACACTTGATAGATTATAGAACTCTTGAAATATCTGTCAAGAACTGGGAAGAATAACATAGTTGCTATACCTGAAAAACCTGTCAAAGCTAAAATATTTCCAATTTCCGTTATTGATAAGTCAAATCCACCAGACATTGTGAATGGGAATTTCAACATTTTTGGTTTAGGTCCAGCTAAGAAAACTGGAAAAAATTCTGCCTGAATAGTCAAATGGAAAAACAAAATCAAATTTGCAAAAATTGAATGAATAACTGGCGGAGTCAAGATTTGATAGTTGGTAGATATTTCTCGTATCGATGAATGTTCCGAATAGCGTCTTACCATATTGGCAATCCTTGGTGACATAGGTCCCACAGATGCAGAATCATCGCTGTCTTCGTCACTCTCTATCGACTCAAAAACATCTCGTATCAAAGGACTTTCTTCGGTTTCCAACCCTTCAATTTGTGTTGTATCTGAATTCAAATCAGAGGTTTTAATTTCAGGGTCGAAACCAAGCTTTTTCAATATCATATCACCAAGTTCAGAACCATAATCTCTATAAGTCGCCCTTGGATTTGTTTCTTTTATAAATAAAATACCAATTGTCGTAGATAACAAAATGAATATTGCCACCACTATGTTGGGCATGGCAAATGGATGTTGATGTATAAACTCTTGATACGAAGATGGGTCTTCTGGAAGTGAACCACTTGGAACGAGTAATGGTGAACCACCAATCATAGGGCCAATGACCGACCCAACATTATACAACAAAGGAATAATCAAAAAGGCAATCGCTTGGTGGTTTCTGTCTTTCACCACACTTCCAATCATGGTTCTCAATATGGCTACATTACTATTAACTGCTCCCATTAACATTCTAGCGATAAAAGCGACTTTATAACTACCGGCAAAACCAAAGATCAACATAGCAAATGCCGTTCCCAACAAGCCAAATATCACCACAGGCTTATATCCGTATCTATCTGATATGTGTCCCAAAGGAACTGAGAAAAAGAATTGAGTTAACGGGAAGATAGAACTCAAATATCCAGAATAAATTGCAACTGACTCATCAGGTACGCCAAATTGTTTGATGTATCGATATATATAAGGAAATAAGGAACAGAAAGCTACAGGTTCACTAAACCTTAGCAAACCAATGCAAAAGATGGTGAAAAATGGGAACCCTTTCATAATTTCCATCATACCCTGTCTGAGATTTATATATACGATGCCAAACGAGTGAGTAATGATTTGTGAGATGCGGCAGATCGACTCAATTGGGTGAATCATCCGATTAGGTCAATAGCGGATCCTCAAGGAAATTCCATAACAGGAAATCAGTATGTTGTCGGATGTTATACCGCTAAGACTTTGACAGGTTCTTTCAACTCGCTATCTATCAAGTTCCATTATCTAAGCCCTGCTATTTCACCATGTACCAATTTCTACGGCAGTGCGTTCAAAACTTTCATGTACTGTGAGTATCACCCACGTTGAAATATGAGAGTCATTTGTAGTCAAGTAAGCGATCTGGCCAGAGAGTGAAAGTCATATAGGTATATAACAGAAAATAGGTGAGACTTTTGCAACCAAATGGACTACAATGAAAAAAGCTCGTTCGTTGTCTTCATCTAACTAACATTGCCACCAATAGCTTTTCACATATATCAAGACAACTATTCACCCCTATAGTTATAGTTTCAATAATACAACAACCTACAATATAGCTATCAAAACGGTGATAAAATTTACGCGCAACCGCAGTTTAATTCATACCGGAACTTCAACCAATAACTTCTCAGTCAATTTCTCAAAAATCATCAACCAAAGTCAAACTAAATCAATATGGCTGGACCTCATGCACACGCTTACATAGGATGGTGGGGAAAAATGGGTTCCCCAAAACAAAAGTATGTTAAACAATACTTTGTTTCCCCATACGCTACCAAACCATTCAAGGATAACTTAAACAGAGCTTTCTACAACAGTTTCAGAAGATTCAAAAACCAAATTTTCTTCCTTGTCGTTCCTGGTGCCATCATTTGGAACATCTGGACCAGAGCTAGAGATTACAATGAATATCTTTACACCAAAGCTGGTAGAGAAGAATTAGCTAGAGTCAATGTTTAGTTTTTGCATATAGTTTTATATATATACATCATCGGATTTATCTATATTAATGGGAGATATTAACTATTTAGAACGTTTGTAGATTTTGTTCAAGAAGACAGTGAAAACTTCACCCTTTAAACCTCTTGATTCATCAACTTTACTGATATCAGTTCTCAATTTAGAAACAATTTCTTCTTCGTAGTCTTGATAAATCTTTTCGATACCCATGTCATTGAATAATTTCTTACAAACGGCTTCCTTTTCATCATCTTTTCTACCGTAGTTTTCATCTAAAACTTTTCTTTGTTCAGGGGTGGCTAATTTCAAAGCTTGGTTAACAATCCATGAACATTTATTATCTTTGATATCAGTACCGATTTTACCAATTTGTTCTGGGGTACCAAAACAATCTAAGTAATCATCTTGGATTTGGAAATATTCACCTAATGGGATTAAGATATCTTCAGCTTGTTTCAAATCTTTACTATCAGTGATACCTGCAACGAACATGGCTAAAGCGACAGGTAAATAAAATGAATAATAAGCAGTTTTGAAGATAACAATGAATGAATGTTTGTCTAAAGAAAATTTAGCTAAATCGACAACTTCTTCATCAGCAGTAGTTAAATCTAATAATTGACCTAATTCAGTTTGGAAAGTGACATCATGGAATAATTCTAATAAATCAACGTAATATTTTTCTGATTTGAAGTATTTCTTCAATAAAACGTAGATGGCACCTTCTAACATGAAACTATCATTGATAGCAATGTTACCAATACCTTCAACTAAATACCAACATGGTTGACCTCTTCTAGTTTTTGATTGATCCATAATATCATCACTAACTAAGAAGAAACCTTGTAATAATTCAATACACCAACCTAAAATGGCTACTTCCTTGTAAGTTTCTTTATCCAAATCTTCAACCTTTTGATTGGTAAGGATACAATAAGTATCAATAACTGATAACCCTCTATTTAATTTACCACCTGGTGTGTTGTAGTACAATTGTCTGACATACCAATCAATGGCTTCTTGTGGCATTTTGTAATCATTTAAGATAGTCTTTAAATCTTCGACTAATCCATCGAATTCACCAATGAATCTTTCTCTAGCTTGTACTTTATCACTCATTGAAAAATTTGTGTTGAGCTAAACGAGATACGCGCATAGATCAATTCTTTTCCTCTATTGGTCTGGTGTACGGAGGTAGAGTCAGAGTTTTCAAATACTAGAGTTAAGAGTACCTCATTCAATATGCATTACATTAATGTCTTCTTGATCTTTTTGATTTACCAGGTCTTTGATTTTTCATCTTCTTAGATGAAAATCCTGACACATCAGCTGATGATTGGGCATCATTTTTTCTTAAGAATCTCTTTTTACCACCAAAACCATATTTTGCATCCTTAGCTAATCTTTTACCGTTAGGTCTTTGTCTTTTATCACCGTTTCTACCATTGGCATGTCTTTCTTTATCAACACGACTGTTTTCTTTAGTTGCTTCTTCTAATGCAATTTGGAATTCATCGTCACCTAAATCATGATTGGCTTTTCTTTTCTTTAAGTTTTTAACTTTATCTAAAGTATCTCTCTTTTCTTTAGCTCTGTTTTGTAAAGTTTCATGTTGAACTTGTTTACCGAATTTCTTTAATTGTCTTTGTCTTTTAGCTTCTTCACTAGCTTTTTTATTAGCAGCTTCAGTCATTAATTTATTCTTTAATTTATCCATATGTTCATCACTTTTAACCATTTCGGCAAAATAATCCATTGGTCTTGAGAAAGGTACCTTCAACTTGAGTAAGTTAGCTCTACCTTGTTTAACAGCATCTAAACCTTGTTTATAGAATGCTAATTCTCTTTCAGTATCATCGTAAATATCCTTGATAGATAATTCGGTCTTTTCATCACCGGTTATCGATTGATGTTCAACAAAACTATGTTTAGACCATGGTAATGCAATACGAGCAAGACTTTCACCTAAAGCTGCTGTGTTATTTATAGTTAATTTAGTGTGAGGGACGACATCAGCATCAGAATCGATTTCTACATCAGATAAAGGAATGTCTTCTTCTTCCTCTTCTTCTTCATCTTGTTCTTCATCGTCTTCATCGTCTTGTTCTTCTTCATCTTCATCGTCATCTTGTTCTTCTTCATCAATTTCACTATCACTTTCACTTTCTGCTAATTTGTTGAAATCAAGATCCTCTTCTTCATCATCACTGGCTTCTTCAGCTTCATCATCTATAAAACCTGGTTCTTCTTCTTGTTCTTCTTGTTCTTCTTCTTCTTGTTCCTTCAATTGTTTCTTTAATTTTCTTTGTTCTTTCTTACTTAACACAGAACTTTCATAATCTTTCTCTTTAACTTTTTTAACAGGTTTAGCTTTAACGGGTTTGACAGGCTTGGCTTCAACAGTTTCTTTTGATTGTGGTTTTGATCTGGACTTATCTATACTTTCTAATAATGCTTCAGCTCCTAATTGAGCTTTAGATCCCTTCTTAGCCATGGTTGAAAATTTTGAGATGCGATGGGTTTGAGATGCGATATAATCAATGGATGGTCAACACACGACCAGTATATATACAAAAACTATCTATGATAATCAACTTCGGAGATGAACTTTTTTCCTGATCCATATCTCCACCATCTACTCAAACAACTGTAAATACTCACATCATAAGGTTCAGTGATAATTTCACCATTCATTTCGGCCTTACAAATACACCTTTTGAAAGTTCTTAAATCCTTAGAAGTAGGGCATGCCATGTAAGGAGCATGATAATACCCAATATCATCGAAGTGATGAATTTTTGATTTATCAGCTAACAAATTAAGTCCTATAGAGTGAATTGGAGCATCTCCCCAACGTTCGTAATGAAATCCTCCAGACTTAGAAAGGTAATTGAAGTAAGTTAAATATGCCTCTGATCTCCAGAAATTCAAATTTCCTATTTCGAAGTTTGACCAAAAATGACAAAGATTATATGAAGAAGAAGAATTCACCAAAGGAACCAAATAATTCAACTCTGTTTCATTGGTGGTTATATAATCAAGGGAATTATTAGGATGTAGTAAATGGGGATACTCTGACATGAATTTTTCTACTGTGGGCCATAATGTGGGAATAGTATTTTCATATTCATGAATAGCCGTAACGAAGCCATAAATCTTACCAGTTTCCCGTAAGTAAGTAAAAGGATCGTAATCAAAATCACAAAGATATTGTACATCAGGTTCAACTCGGAAATACCAATCGTATTCCATCAACTTCTTTTGTCTAAAGAAGAACCCTGAATTGAAATGACACATATTTCGGTATGATCTCGATCCTCCATAAATGACGTTGCTTGAATTTACAAGGTTTTCATTGAGTTTCTCTTCATCAATGTAAGGAGGGGGGTTCCAGTCGTCTGCTGGAATCAATTCATGAAATACTTCACCACTCGCCATTAGCCTCGTTTGATCTATGAATTCTTGTGTAAAAGGAACATCGTTGAGGAAAACCCACGGGTAATGATAATTTCTATTGAACCTATCTTCTAATGATCTCATGGAACTCAAGGCACTCTCCAATTCTCTATTCCTTACTAACATCACTATCGTAGCATTCTCTTTACCTAGTTTCTCATGACTTGGAGGTGATTTGAAATCAACATACGAGTTACTGGCTAACTTGGGTTTACCTTTACCAACCTGCTCTGAGAAGGTATAGGGGGCCTCTGATGTCGGCGTCGCAGTCAAATACTTATAGATATAGTAATAGTATATAGCTAGTATTCCTATGTAGACAGATCGCATTGAGAAATATTTATTTAGTGGAGATGCTAACTATGAGACACTGAGGGGGGTCTAAGGATTGGTTTTTGAACTCTTTTATTTGGATCGTAATGGTGATGGGATGGCGTCTGAGCCTGTATGGTATTGATACCAGAATTTATCACGTATGTTGGTGGCTCCGTGATAGTGTACATGACATTCGGACTAGGTCCTAAAGTTGTGTAGGGACTTATGGATCGGATATTAAATGTATTAGACCATCGCAGCGTCCTGAAACTACCAACTTGTGGTTGCATAGAAGCATATTTAACGCTCAATGTCTGTGACATGTATGGGATAGTGTACAAATTTGCATAGTCGGTTGTGGACACACCCTGAGTAATCTTAGTATCAGGAGTTGGGGGATCTTCCATTGATCCATGTAGTATCTTGGTACTGTTGGTCATGTTACTCAAAACAAATCTCTCACTGTAATGAATACTCAAATAGTCCTCCCAAAAAGATAGCACTTGCAAGAAATATAACCCGTCACTTGAAAAATCCTTGCTTATCGACAAATTCGTTTCAAAGAGGGTGGTTCCTGAAATTCGAAAATCAGCTAAGGTAAGGTTTTCAGCTATTGCATTGACTTGAGTTATGTCATTATTGGGACCAGTACATAAGTTGATCGATATAAAGTCTAGTTCAGTATCATGGGGTGAAGAATTATCATCTATAAATTCGAACCTTATATCGATTTCATCAATATTTGGTGTGAAATTTTCATTGTTTGAAGGATAAACAATAGCAATATCAGAAACAACTCCTACAATGAATAACCAAATTGGTAATAACATTATTAATTTATGGAGGAAACGGAAAGTCTCTGATGGTGGAGCGATCTCACATACCAAAATTCATCTATTTATAACCTTCATAGTTTAAAGTTGAAGCGAGTTTCAGATCAGATTAGGTGATTAGATTTGCAGACATTGACATGAAGCTGCATTTTGCAGCCAAATCGCGGGATGGTAGAGGGTCGATTTGAATTCCCTGGTTTCTCATATGTCCCTGAGAACTAATACTCGTAGAGATTATTAGAAAGTAGAAAATACGAAATAATTTGCAATAGGGACTTGCCTACAGGGCCCACAGGGCCTTCAATTCATAAAAATGAGCTTTTGTTCATTGAGCAACACTTTATTAATACTTGCGATTTTGTCCTTTCACGCCCTATTGACCTAAACATTTCATTCCTCCAAACCTTAGAATATTTACTTCCCAAAAATAAACTCAGGTGACAAAGTTCCCATTATAAAGTCATTTTACCAACTCATGGCTCCACTTCCTCTAAGACTGGATGATCGACTGGCATTCGTGCAGATACCAATCATAGCTAATTATCATACCCCATAACTCTTAAACACCCCGAGTGAACCCAAATCCACCATGAATTACCTCATACCCTCCCAAGCAGCTTCTAAACCGAAACTCATCTCCACCAAAGTTGCAGCCAAAATTTAGGTTCGCACACGAAAGCCATTGAGATGAAACCCCAATTCCTCCAATGAGAAGAAATCAAATTACGCATTAATCAGATTGAGAATTTTTAACAACTCGATTGAAAAAAATCAACTGAGTGATTAATATGCTTTCAAGAATACCAACCAAGGCTATTAAGAGAAGTTTAGCTACCATTGCTGATGGAGCTGCCAACCCAGCCAGAATATATGGAGGATTAAAAGATCAAGATCGTATATTTCAAAATGTTTATGGTAAATTTGGACATGATTTAAAATCTGCTGAAAAGATGGGAGATTGGTACAAAACCAAAGAAATCATATTAAAAGGAGACAAATGGATTATAGATGAAATGAAAAAATCAGGATTAAGAGGAAGAGGAGGTGCTGGTTTCCCATCAGGATTAAAATGGTCATTCATGAACCCTCCAGGTTGGGAAAAGAATGCTGGACCCAGATATTTAGTCGTTAATGCTGATGAAGGGGAACCAGGTACTTGTAAAGATAGAGAAATTATTAGAAAAGATCCTCATAAATTAGTTGAAGGGTGTTTATTAGCTGGTAGAGCAATGAATGCTACCGCAGCTTATATTTATATCAGAGGAGAATTCTATAATGAAGCCACTATTTTACAAAATGCTATTAATGAAGCTTACAAAGCTGGTTATTTAGGTAAAAATGCTTGTGGATCAGGTTATGCTTTTGATGTTTACATTCATAGAGGTATGGGAGCTTATGTTTGTGGTGAAGAAACTGCTTTAATTGAATCAATTGAAGGTAAAGCTGGTAAACCAAGATTGAAACCTCCATTCCCTGCTGGTGTTGGTTTATTCGGTAGACCAACTACTGTTGCCAATGTTGAAACTGTTTCTGTTGCTCCAACTATTTTAAGAAGAGGAGGTGATTGGTTTGCTTCATTTGGTAGAAAAGGTAATAGTGGTACTAAATTATTCTGTATATCAGGACATGTTAATGAACCTTGTACTGTTGAAGAAGAAATGTCAATTCCTTTAAAAGAATTATTAGAAAAACATTGTGGTGGTATTAAAGGTGGATGGGATAACTTATTAGGAGTTATTCCAGGTGGTTCTTCAGTTCCTGTTATGACTAAAGAAACTTGTGATGATATTTTAATGGATTATGATGCTTTAAGAGATGTTGGATCAGGTTTAGGTACTGCTGCTGTTATTGTTATGAATAAGCAAACTGATATTATTAGAGCTATTCAAAGATTTTCAGCTTTCTATAAGCATGAATCATGTGGTCAATGTACTCCTTGTAGAGAAGGTACTACTTGGTTAAACAGAATGATGGATAGATTCTACACCGGTCAAGCCACCGAAAAGGAAATCGATATGATCTTTGAATTAACTAAAGAAATCGAAGGTCACACTATTTGTGCTTTAGGTGATGCTGCTGCATGGCCAATTCAAGGTTTAATTAAATCTTTCAGACCTGTTATGGTTGACAGAATTAATGAATATAATAAAACTCAAAGTGTTGGTCTCGGAGGTTGGGTCAAAGGTGGTAAAGTAATGGATGGTAAAGTCATTGATAATCCATTACCTGCTCATCATTAATTTATTAATTCTTTCATACCGTCATTGTAAAATTGCATAAATATAGATTTATTTATATAACGTTTAAGTCACTTTTATCTCTTTGACTTCTTTTTTGGGGTTCTTGCGATATAATCCTTCGCTCTAAAAGGGACATATTTTTCCGATCATTACCCAGGGACAAGCATCTTCGGAGTTGAAATCGCGGTAGCTGAAAAAATTTCCTTCTACGGCTCCAAGTGATTCGCTATAGATTGTGTTGAATAAGCATTAATAAAAGATCCAATATGCAATTTAAGACGCTATTTATATTATTCAATGTATTATCCTCCTTACAAGGAGTTAATGGATTAATCGAAGATCAAAATGATGGTAAACCAGTACCAGTTTCTCAACCAGATGATGTTATCCAAGCCCCAGAGACTCCTGACGATGTAAAATTTACTGAAATCAATTTCAATGAGGGTAAATCTAATAAATTAGGAGTTCATGATATTGAAGATCAAGATAATGAACCAACACCCCAACACGCAAAGAAACCAATTTCACCCTACGGAGCTGAAGGTTCATCAAATGAAGAAGAAGCAAAACAACCTTGGGATTCCTTTATTATGTCAGTTTCTATGATTATTGTTTCAGAAATCGGTGATAAAACTTTCTTGATTGCAGCTTTAATGGCTATGAGATATTCAAGAGTTGTTGTTTTCGCTGCTGCATTCTCATCATTAGCTATTATGACAGTTTTATCAGGTATCGTTGGTCATGCTTTACCTTCTTTATTATCCAAAAGAGTTACTCAATTCTTAGCATCAGTATTATTCATTGTCTTTGGTTATAAATTATTAAGAGAAGGTTTAAGTATGTCAAAAGATGTTGGTGTTGATGAAGAATTGGCTGAAGTAGAAGAAGAAATCAAAGCTAACGACCTTAACAACCAAATGGATTCCATGGAATCAGGTAATGTTCAACAAACTTCAGATCAACAATGGTATGTCAAATTCGGTGAACAAGTTAAAGATTTAGCATCATTCGTTTTATCACCAATCTTCATTCAAGTATTCGTCATGACTTTCTTAGGTGAATGGGGTGATAGATCACAAATCGCTACTATTGCTTTAGCAGCAGGATCAGATTATTGGATGGTTATCATTGGAGCCATCTTAGGTCATGGGGTTTGTACCTTTGCTGCATGTATGGGAGGTAAACTTCTCGCTAAAAAGATTAGTATGAGAAACGTTACTTTAGGAGGAGCTATTTCTTTCTTCTTGTTCTCTATATTATATTTTTATGAAGCTTATTATGATGCTGAATAATTCTATAGGTGAATTTATATTTATTAAGTCGTATGTAAGTCATCTCTATTCTAATTTCCCTTGAAACATGAATTTTAATACATGATTGGGGTTCATAGGTTTTTTGCCATTTGTTATTTTGAATTCATAATCTTGTTTCTCTCTCTCAATCTCTTTCTTTTTTTCACTTTCTAATTTCCCTTGTTCGGTTTCGAGAACCTCTAGTTCATTTGTTGATAAGAACCCATAAAATTGGAATTCTTCTCTTAAACTTTGAATTTGTGATAAACACCATTGACAAAACTCATCATCGATTTCACTATTTATATTTAGATCTTTAGATTTTTCAATGGCTTCATCTATCCAAGTTTCAACCTCAGGTAACGGCTTTTTCCTTAATAAAGTAGTTAAAAGTCCTTCGTGTTGAGTGGTTGGGAACGAAGGTAAAGGGAATGCATTTGAATTTCTTAAAGCTTCTTGATTATTCTCTATGATATTGGTTATGGAATGTAATTGTGTTAACAAAATATGGAATTGATTTTGAAATTGCCCATAGGTTGGGAGTTTAGATTTTTCTTGGAATCTATTAGCATAATTGATTTGCTCTGATAACTTCCTTAGCGATATATGAACTTGATTTAGTCTATTTCTTAATGATTCAAGAGCGTCCATATTGAGCAGTGTTTCGCGGTTTCCTACAAATTTATATTACTTCTTTTGTCTATACACTGTACACACTACAAAAAAAAACTGACGATAATGTCTTTTAAATAAACAATCTCATGAAATGCTATCGTCAAGGAGATTCATATGAGATTGAATCTCCAATGAAATGTTTTTTAGAAAAAAAAATCAACACTTTTCTTTTTTTTGCCGAAATTTGTGAAATTTTGGGAAAACAGTCTGATCGTAAAGTCATTTCTGGCCTTGGAAAGAAAATTAACCTCTATGCATTATATTTGTAAAAAACAGGTTTATCCTTACCCCAACCACATTTGATTGGTCTATTGTTCATTAAATATCCTGATAAATTGACAATAGCGAAAGTGGCAGATTCATGGCTATCATATTTGACGAAAGCACAATTTTTTTCATTGAAGATCTTTAATTCTAAAATGAATCCAAATTGATTAACTATAGGGATTAATTCTTTATCTGTAGTAAAATTAGCCAAGTTACCAATATATACAGTGGTCTGCCAAGTTGGAGTTTGCTTGTAGATGATTTCAAAATTTGATACTGGTTCTGATTTGATTTGATTACAAGGTATTACATTGGGTGGAGGTGGAGGAGTTAATGATTGTTTTTGTTTATGGGAAGCCCAATTACATCTTATTATTCTACCATTGATCTTTTTACCATTCATTTGAGTTAAAGCAAGTTTGGCATCAAAATCATTTAAAAATGTTACGAATCCATAACCTCTTGATCTTAAAGTTTTCATGTCCCACATGACATGAGCTTCTCTTGGATTGAATTCTTCAAAATTTTTGAATAAAATTTCATCGTTTATTTCAGGACTCAAATCACCAACAAAAATGTTGAAAACTGGTTGGGTTGATTGAACCAGATTGGCATTTGTTGATCTATAGGCAAAATTTACTTTTATTGAAGAATTACCAATCTTTAAACCATTTAAAGCATTTAAAGCTTTTAAAGCTTCTTCAGGTTTAATGAATTCAACAAATGCATAATTAAAGAAACTATTGTTTTTATCTTGGAGAACTTTTGAATATTTAATGGAACCATATTTTTGAAATATAGAAATCAATTCAAATTCTTGAATGGTTTTATCTAAATTCCCAACATGAAGAATTTTATCACTAACTTCTCTACCATTAATTGCATTTGCTAAACCTCTCCTTTTAGGGGGTAATTCTTTAGGTATTTGATTATGATAATTTCCATCATCTACAAATAAACCATAATTATTAAAATTATTGTATGTCATAGGATTGATTTGATTTGTTGAATAATCGTTAACCCCGACCCCTAATTCATAATTAACTGAAGTAGTCATCTCTAAGGGACTATTATTACCATCGGAATCTCCTAACACAGTATCAAGCTTATGACTTAAGAGACTTTCTTTACTACTTTGAGTATCTTGAATCGATCCTACACTATTACTACTAGCTCCACTAATACTACTTATACTAAAATTCCTTGAAGTTACAGCCGGTTGGTTAATACCACCTCGTATCCCCTGAATTCCTTGTATTCCATTAAACTTCCCCATTGTTGTCACATCTAAATTCCCATAATTGACCATTCTTTGATCAAAACTCATATCATATGAATATCATAAATATTCACCAACAAATGTCCAACAATTAAATTTAACTGTATTTTAAAAAAAAACTCTGAAAATGTAAATGAAATTTTAGGTAGTTCAACGGGAAAAAAATATAATCTAAGTATGATTCCTTAACTATAACAATAAAAATATAAAAAATGTTCCAAATAACGTAATTAAAACCAAAACAATAAATCAAATATTACAAAGGCTTTCAACTGTTATCAGTATTTGTCCGAATAAAAATTAGAAATTTTTAAAAAAATCACTTTACAATCGGAAATCTTAAGTCTCTTTTGATGCATTAGGATATATGCGAGTGTAGATTTGTTGTCGTGTTTTCCTAAATAATTTTAAAGATGAAATAGTTTTAGAATATTCAGGAATCAAAAACAATAGATTCGGGGCTAATTTTTAGAGTTGTGCAGTTGATAGTTAGTCGACTGGGGTTACAACGTTTTGATTTTTAGAAGATTTTACTGTGTAAAAACCACTAAATTAAGTATTTTTTAATATCATGGTTTTATCACTGAGCCAAAACGTTATTTTCCCTGACAATCAAAGTTAATATTAAACTTTTTAACTTTAATGATTTTTTTTTGTGGGCACATCGAAAGGTTAAAATAAGAGAATTTCCCGTTGAAGTTTCTGAAATTTATGTACAACTTCTTAAATAAATAGTGGGTTTGTTGCATGGCGCGCCTATAACCGATTTAAGCTTTTAACAATCCAATTGTAATTAGGTATAATTAGGGGATATTTTTCCACCAACAGGTTTAATAAGGTTTGATGAATATGTTGCAGAATGTTTATGACGTACAAGTTATGAATATACACTAATTCGGGGCGGGTTCCTAGAAGAAAAAAATTTATTCAGCAATTTCTTTCCCTCATCAGTTTCATGAAAATATTTGTGTTATCCCCGAGGTTTCGTCTCAGAAATCTTTTTCTCCCTATTCCGGTATTGCTCAGCGGGCGAAGTTGGGAAAGATTCCCAGTTGATAAAATTACTAATGTCCAAGGTGAATTATCAGATTAATAATGAAATTCGAAAAAAAAAAAATATCTTAAACTCTAACAGGCTAATTTCATGTGTAACATTATTTTTACGGAGACGACGAATTTTATCGACTATTATTTGGAGAATTCTTTTCGTTTGTCGTAAATAACGTACTATGACCAAACTGTCACATTGATCAAATATCGGAGCAATAAAAAATTTTTCCAACAAAAGTTTAAAACGGAAATATTGAGCAATAGGGGGAATAAAAAGAAGAATGAGGAAAAAAATAATGATTCCGCCCAGGTTCGAACTGGGGACCTTATGCGTGTTAAGCAGACGTTATGACCAACTAAACCACGGAACCATTTTCTGAAGGATGAGCCGTGGGAGAGGTTCATGACAAGGAATAGAAAAACTTTTGGGGCCGATTTTTAACATTTTGGTATATTTATTGACTTTGTATTGGGCGTGAGAGTTAAACTCCAAAGTTTAAGAACTCTATATCTCATTTTGAGCTATTTACTCCAACGGTTAAAAAAAAAGTGGTGATAATGATCAACCGAAATAATTCTCACTAAATCGCGATCAAATGTTTAACTTAGTATCTAGAGCTCAAGCAGTGTCGAATCATGTTTTAACGTGTTCGATGATTTTAGGTGCCTTGGTAGCTATTTCTTCCTTAATTCAATTATATTCAAACAATGTATGGGGACTCAATAATTCCATTGAAAACATTAAAGCCAACGCATCATTAAAGAATTCATTCCAATATGGAAGTAAAAATGGTAAACCAAAGGAAAATTCCATCATTAAATTCGACCTTGAAACCGACTTATCATCATTATTCAATTGGAATACCAAACAAGTATTTGTTTACTTGACTGCCGAATATCCAGGTAAAAGTGAAGAATCATATAATAAAGTTACTTATTGGGACAAAATTATCACCAATAAAGAAGATGCTAAAATCAAATTATCTAATCAAAGAGCTAAATATTCAGTTTGGGATGTAGAAGATTCATTCCGTTCTAGAATTGCTAACTTAACATTAGAATGGAATGTTCAACCTCATATTGGTCCTTTGATTTATGGTAAAACCGTCACCAAAACTCCTTTCACTTTTGCTGAAGTTAAGACCAAAAAGACTACCAATAATCAATAGTAAATCAACATTTCAATGAAAATTCAAAATTGATAATATTAAGATATATTAATACTCATTTACTATATACATGTAATGCTTTCATTGTTCTTTCAAACCTCTCTTGTTTGGTTTCCATAGTAGAACAGGGGATTATTTTATTGATGGCATTTCTGAATTGTATTATTTTATTCATGCTTTTATCATTCAACATGATCAATTCAATGGTTAAAGGATATTTGTCCATCAAATCAAATAATTCATATTTATCTAAATTCTCTAAAGTTTTCAATAATTTATAACTGTTCTCATAATTTAATTTGTTGACAGTTTTGATCGACCGTTCAGGATAGAAGAACTTGAAAGGGTTACTAAAAATTAAACTTTCCTCGGCACTGAACTCAGGGAATCTAGTATTGAAGGTTTTCAAACCATTGCTGAACTGTGATTTTATACGTCGAATCATTATTTTGTCATGGTTAGATACGATATCAATTTCATAATGTTGGGTCAAAATTTCATATTCTTTGGAAAATCTCTTCATTCCAATTTTATTGATCATAAGAATACTGAATAATTTATATAAATACTGAATTTGTCTCTTCATAGAAATCTCATTTAATCCATTATTTGCTAAGTGATCTTCGATCACAGGTAAAACTTCTGATGTTATATAGTCAACAGAAGAACCCAAAACTTTTGAGATAATAAAGTTTAATTCCACCCCATTAACGGCCACTTCATTTTCTTTAATTATACGAAGTAATTTGGGGAAACTAGTTTGGTTAGATTGTTGGTTTTTCATTTCTTGATATTGTAAAATTCTTATTTTAAGAGAAATGAAATCTTCAAAATGTTTTTTCAATTCCTGGGGTACGGCCCATCTGAACATTCCATTATTTTCATATCGAAGTGGGAAACTGGTCAGAAATCTTTTGATTATCTTTTGACATTCTGATAATCCTTTATCAGTAATTTTCATCACTCTGTTAACGTTGTCCAATCTCTTGTAGAATCTCCCCATCTCTTGATTAATACACAATCTCAAATACAATGGCATATCATTATTCATCAGTCCTAAGGATTTCAATGTACCTACTAAGAATTTATTCTTTTCTTTTTTGCCGTATAATACATTGTTAACAAAGAACATGGATATTTTGAATAATTCAGAACTGTTCTCGAACCAATCGAAATCTGATATTTCACCATCTTCTATGGCAAGGTTTGAAAATTGATTGAAATTTCCTTGGAGAGGAATTTCCAACTTCATCCCACTAATATCTAAAATGGATTGCATCAACTTGATTGAATTGGAAAAATCATTACCTTCGAATTTATCAACATATGTGATTGATTGCATCAAAACATCATAAGTCTTCATAGTCACTGGTACTTCAAGACTAACCATTTGTTTGAATAGGTTTAGATTTTTCTTATTCAACTTTATCAATCGTTGTTTCAAATTGGCGGATTGTCGGGCTGAATCATCAGGTTTATAATTCTCTTCTAAATAAC
The DNA here is from genome assembly GCA_943733655.1 of Yamadazyma jaroonii. Classification (NCBI taxonomy): domain Eukaryota; kingdom Fungi; phylum Ascomycota; class Pichiomycetes; order Serinales; family Debaryomycetaceae; genus Yamadazyma; species Yamadazyma jaroonii. The sequence continues at coordinate 80,303 of CALSDN010000021.1, forward strand.
TTTCATCATTCAAATGCAAATTATACTTCATTAAGGGTAAGAAAAATTGCTCTCTTGGTTTGTTTAAGTTAATTACCTTTTTAAGAAATCCTCTAGCTCTTCCTTCATATCCTTCATTGATCAAATGTTTGATGACTTCTGTACATAATTTAGGATTGTTTGAGATCAATTCATTGTCAATTTTGTTGATAATATATCTTCTACTAAGATCAATGTTACCTCTTTGATATTTGTTAGTGACTACAAATTCCCAATGACGATAGTTTCTCAATTGTAAGGAATAAAGTTTCTCTTCAGGGATATTATGAATAATTTTAGCTTCGTTGACCAAAGCTTCTACCATCTCGAATTGATTGAACTTTATGTAGCTCTCTCCTAAGGCATTGAAAAATTCATCATCAATCAAATGTGGTAACAATTCTTTGACGATTAAATTCACTTCTTCAATTTCTTTAAATGCATAGTTTCTTTGTAAGGACTTTATTAGTTTAAGAACGAATTCGGAGTTGATCAATTTGATACCTTCAGCTTTTTCCTTCTTGACGGACGTTATGAAAAGAATCATTAATTTCTTATAATTGGATGAATTGAAATGTTCCTTCAGAATCAAACTATAAACACTTGAACTATCTTTGAATTGACGATGATATTTGTTGAAGATTTCCTGGGCTTCAGCGAATTCATTATTGTTCACTCTTACTTTGATTAAAGCCTTATAAATAGCCATATTGGGTGTCATTCGTCTTTTAAGTAATTGTTGGTATAATCTATCTACATCATTCACGGACCCCAACTCAGCCAAAGCATTCATGACAATGGAATAATGAACGGCGTAGGGTAAGTTACCTCTCCCATAAAGATCATCGAATTCTACCTGTAAATTCAACCAATCTTTTTGTTTTACACAAGTCTCCATCAAAATGGCGAACTGATCTTCGTTATTGAACTTGGGATCATACTTATAAAGATCAAAACATGCTTTGTATCTTCCTAGTTCATACAAGGTTTTCATGGCATTGGTAATATCATAGTCAGCTAGTATGGTTTCCTTGCAAAGATATTTTTGAAATTTGAATTTGAATATCTTGAGTGAGTTTTTGGGTGTACCTAACTTTATCATTGAAGATAAGAAGTTGAAGTATGCTTTGTTTGAGAACCCACACCCAAACATGATGGTTCTTAATTTGTTAAGGTTGAAGTCTTTTCTTTTTGAATTTACTATCGCAACATTTATCTTTTCCACGGACGCTTGGTAGTGTTTGTGATCTTCTTCAGTAAGTAAACATGTACCATCAACTATTCGTAACATCTTGAAGAAATCTTTCATTACTTCATCATCGATTTCGTTCAGTATTAGGAATCTATTTATGAACATTCTCTTTTGATTGATATCACCATCTGATCTAAGATACTTTAAAATGCCGTCCATATCATAAAATTTCCCATTGAATTTCAAAATTTGTATCAAGGTGTCATATACTTGGGAATCATGAGTACCAGCTTCAACGAGAGGTTGTATACAATTTCTATAATCATCAAATCTTTTGGTGTTCATTAAAGCATGGACAAAAATCTCTCTCCTCGTGATGAGTTTCTTCTGTATCGAAGGGAAGTCCTGAGTAAAGACCTTAGTCCAAATGTCACACATTAATGGTATCAAATCATTATAAGTATGAGATAGACCTATCATCTTATTGAATAATGTAAATATTTCTTCACTTCTTTCATCACTTATCCCCATTTCATTGATAGCTTTAAGATCATCCAAAACTTCTGACTTTGTGGTGTAAGGTTTGGGAATAGAACGTTTTTGACATCTTCTATTTTGTATGGCTAAGTTAACATACTTGAATGATGACGTTGATGAATGTTCTTCGGATTTTGTCGTTATATCGTGGAGGGAATTGTATAAATGACTGCTATGATGCAATGTTCTCGATATTATAGCACTATATCGTACTTTAACTCTCGGTAGTATTGATAGACCACCAATCTGTCGTATATTCATCTAGGTTGAAAAATCTTAGTCGCGAGATTCTTATGGCATCACCAAATTTGGAGGTTAGAAGTTAGTAGGGAAACGGGAGAGTAATGGGAAAGAATTGTGTTTCACCTAGAGAAAAGGGTTGTTATTTCCAGAGTATTCAGGATTCAAAAGTTAATAATCAATGTACTCGAACATTGTATAAAATTTGATAGTGGAAAAAATGAGCTGATTAAATTTGACACATCTAGGTGAGATGGGAATCAACAACTCAATACAAAGAACAAGCAGAACAAATGATAAATTGGGACAACACCTAACATCAAAATAAGATGTCATTGGACATATATCTCAATTCCCTGGACGATGTTCGGTATTCCATCAACAATCATTCAAGCCATTCTTCGCAATTTTGCAGCCTTCAACTCATCTCTCCCTAAATCATTATACATTCCAAAAATTACATAAAACACTATAAAATATCAGTTTCTTCAGAGTCATTAAATCAGTTTTTTTATTGTTGTAGTCAGTGAAGGGTTACTTCTCGTACAGTGTGAATATAAAAAGATCATCATTGAAACCGACAATTTTATGAATATAAAATCAATTAAATAATATACTAAAAGTTAGTAACTATGTAAACTAAACATTTTATTCTTATCATCAAACGACAGTCATCACCTCTTATTCATCAACAATTCAAAATTTGTACACTGAACTGCGACTCCTCCCTTAATTGTACAAGGAGGGACGAATAAGGTTAAATATGTCCGCCCGGTCGACAAGTTTAATCATCAAGAATATTTATTTCACTTTGACATACTCTGGATTGTTAGTATCATTTAATAATGGGTTTTTTTTTTGAAAGCTCATACAAGGCTGAAACTTAACGATAATGCATTTGTCAACACAGATAATTCAGTTGGAACAATTGGTAAAATGCAAATAATCATAGCAATCTAATGAGTAAACATACTATTTAATTGTATTTATATTCATCTAATTATCAAAATACTTTACAGTGTTTTGTATAAGTTTTAGAATATTGAAAATTTTTTTCTCATCTGAGAAGTTTTATAGTGAGACGGTAAAGACACGATTTATACACCGGTGCACCATATATGTATTTTAACAAAACATTATTTATACTGATATACCAAAAAAACTGATTTTCACCAATACAGTAAAGATCATATGAGCAAATATAAGGGAGCCCATTAATATATAATAGTTTCTTTGGGGATCAACATCACCAATAAGGGATAAATTCTTGAGTAATACTGGTCCTATTTTACTTAAATTACTTAATCCTGTAACTACCCCACTAATTGATACGATGATCCATTCTAAGATATTCAATAAGGTATGGTGTTTTTCATTATTGATCAATAATACGATTAAAAAGTTGATGATGGTAATAGGGAACCATAATATGTTAGTATACCCGAAAACCGATACCATTTTAGTTAATGATAATCTTTCAGGGAATTTAAGAACCCATGTGGTGACTGAGAATAATATGAAAGGGACAATCAAATTGTATCCATAGAATAAACTAATTGAGATGGTCAATAAATCAAAGTTATACTCATACTCCTTATCTTTCTTAGAATGTAACCAATTGGATAAAAGGTTAGAACCTGTGGAACTGACAAACATTAAAAAGATCAAGGTCCCTGTGATCCAGAAAAATCCGTATAGTTCAGTTATTTCTTCGTCATCTTCCTTAATCAAATTCAATTGATGGTTGAAAGGATTTATAGCATTCTTGATCTTTTCAAAGAAATCTTCTGTGTTCAAGTCAAAGAACTTTTTGTAGAAATTGAGTTGGAACATGTGTGATTTAGGTTGTGGGATTTGTGGTTCTATAACCTGTGGTGCTTGTGGGGCCTGTGAACTAGCATACATTGGTGTAGTTTCTGGTTCATCTACATAAGTTAGTATCCATGTTAAAGTTGCTTTCAAAAATCGTAGGAAAAGTCAATTCGACTTCGGTAAAAACAAAACATACCGTTATCGATGAGATCATCAATCAAAGAATTCTAATGGTTAGTAATTTATATTTCTCTATAAAATATCAATCGACATACGTTTTCGTTGTGTTGAGACATCCTCAACTTCTAAATAAATTTTGAGACCTTCTCACAGTGCTTTGATTTTGTAGATTATTCTTTGGGCCCTTTCTAAGATTGTCAAATCTATACCATTCGGGCTCGTCCGGTAAGTCACTATTATCGACATCTTCACTGGATGGGTTAGGAGTTGAATGATATTTGTTCGTGGTTTTGGATCTGGGTTTATCTTTCTTATAGTTACTAATCTTAACGTTCCAATCTGAAAGGGAAGATGTTGTTAATGAAATGTTACTTTGGGGTGTGTTTCTTGAAGATTCGATTTTTGTGGGTGATTTGAAATCGGCACTGTAGCTCTGAATCACGTTGCCAATGGTATCATCTCCGTCACTTACTGTTTTGGTGGGTGATTCATAGTTACTCTTCATATTCTCATACAACGATTTAGTGAAATCTTCTTCTTCACTTTCCACAATAATGTCATTTGATTTGTTTGTCAATTTGAACAAAGGACTGTCTATAAAAGGACTTAAAACAGCCTTTTGGTCAGATGTTCCACCACTTTTGATCAAAGTCGTCGATAAATCATTCAAAATTTCAAGAGCTTGTTTCTCTTCAGATATGGACTCACTAGCCAAAGGTTCATCTTCATTAAAGTCACTCTCAACTTCACTTGATATAGTTAATCCACTCAATTGGGTAGTTTTGACCTTTGTTTCTGGTAATTGCAGTACACATATGGTTCCAATGAAACATAAACACCCTAGAATCAAAAAGACATAATATTCAGCCAATTTAAAGCTCAAGGGAAGAATCAAAGTAGTCAATCCATTGATCATCCACGAGACACACATACATGTTGCTGTACCCTTGGCTCTCGCTTCATCAGGAAATATTTCTCCAGTGAATACCCAACTGACCGATGTGATGGAACTGGAATAAACTGACACCAAGAAAAGGAAAAGGGCAATGATAGCTGAAGCTGGTTCTCTGTTGATGACCCAATTGAAAGGAGAATCACTTTCCTCAACAGGTACTGCAAAAATCTCTAGAATTACAAATTTGGCTATGAACGTGAATGAAATCACTAGTAGTCCATAGGACATGAAATCGATCCTCCTGGCATTATCCAACAATATGACAGGTACGATGGTCAGAATCCCCAAAATTATATACTGGCTAGAAATGAATAAGTATTTTCTTTCTTGGTCCACTCCACACATATCACAAATATAACTGAAGTAGTACATCAAAGTGGTGGTACTAGTTAGTTGAATAACTAGGTGTAACACAATACCAGAAATCGTAGCTCTCCAATACTTCCTTGTGAAAAGATCATGATATCCACAAAATCTTATCTTCTTACCGTTCGTATAAGCTCTGGTCACATAGGATTTATCATTTTTGTGTGTTTTACTTTTTACAGTTCTAATCCTGCTCAACGTTTTTGCTGCTTCCATCCATCTGGACTTGGAAGCCAACCATTTTGGAGACTCTGGTATGACCAAAGTTAAGATTATCAGTAATAGCGAAGGAACTACTTCAGTGCACCACGTTATCCTAAAAGCCATGAAACTGTTTATTTGTTTCTCAATGACAAATCCTATGAAATACATCATAATGGTTCCCAATACGGAGAAAAGGTGGAACAAAGAAATTGAAGTGCCAACTTGATTCATGGGAAATACTTCTGAAATATAAACAGGAACCAAACAGCTTATAAAACCAATTGAAATTCCTTTGAAAACCCTGCCCAATATAAGTACGTAGATGAATTCCAGCATTATCACTATACCACAACCAACAACCCAAAATATATTTGATATTTGGAAATTAACCACACAACCGAATACATCACAGAAAGTTCCACAAACCACTGACCCCACTAGTTTGTTAGTATGATTCTGTTGCCACAAAATTCTTGGTACTACTTACAAACAGCTCCAATAGGAATACTTGCAGCCAATAAGGTCTGTTCCCTTTTCAGCAAGACCCCAAAAAAATCATTGAAATTTTCTGTGTCAATGAATGCGCTCATGGAACTAATTTCCAGTCCTATCATTATTCCCGATAAGGCCACAACACCTAAAATTAAGTTCTTATTGTAAGTTTTCAACTCCATGCTTGTGTAACTTTTTTGCAACTTCTTTGTGTCGCGGACGGAAAGTGTCGTATAGAAGTCGCGGTGTTATCGCAGCATAAGTAGTTTGTTAAAAGACCTTCATCTACTAACAGAACCTCTTCTTTAAGAGAGGTAATTTCCAATAAATAGATAATAATTCCATTATTTTACTGTTTTCCATATTGATTGCATTTTTCATTTCCAAAAAAGTCTTCTATTCCCTCAACAATGGAGATCGATGAGTTGGAATATCTAAATTTGGATATTGACTATGATCCCCAGGTCGAAGACAGATCTACATTGTTCATGAAACAGACATTGATGCATTCCCCTATATTCCAGAACATTTTCCCCCGGTTTCATGTATCTACTGCTAATAACATTCGTCAAATCAGGAACTTATCTCATCAAGATGATAGTGATCAGTATCTTTCATTACAAGAAGAAGACTCACAATTTGGAACCTTCAACGATGATGACCTACTCATGGATATGAGTCAATCACAATCACAAAATAAGGACGTTAAAGACATGTATGATACTGATAACAAGACTACCAAACTTCAGATCATATCTGTTATAGTGAAGAATACCAGTCTATTAGTCAATGGTTTACATTTTCCCTTCAATTCCAATATAAGATCGTCGTGTATCATAAAAGGTATAAGAAACGAACGAGTTCAAGAGGAAGATTCTTTGCTTATATCACTAAAATCGGGATTCTTATTGTTGATAAGATTCTTTTATGTACCAATAACATTCCATGATAATGACTTTAATGAAAATTTCGGAGACAAGAAGAAGGTTTTTAAACCATTTGTGGTCCAATGGTGGGATACGTCTAGTGAATTACGGTCTCCTTCGATATTTTCATCAGGTAATAATTTATATTCCCATTGTTCAGGACTTGCAGCTGTTTCTACATCATCTTCCAGCTGTTTCAGGATATATAATTGTAATCATACCAAATTGGGAGTGGTCTTTCAACCCCATTATAATGTCGTGGTAGATGGAAGTATCCTACATGGATGTTTTGCTCAACCTATTAAAGGTAGTATTCTCGATAACCATGTTATGTTCTTAACTATGAACTACACAACCGTGTCCACTTTAGAGTTAAACCTTTATTCATGGATTACCACCGACAAAATCAACGAAAGTTTGGGGAAGTCATCTTTACCTTTACCAGGAGATTTCCCCCTTCCTAGTTTCATCGCTTCTTTGAGTAACAATGGGAGTTTCCTTTTTGTTACCCCAGGAGAATTGATCATAATAACTGTCCATGATATAACGTCAGCAGAATTCAATTTCAAAAGAGAGAGATTCCCAGGCTCTTTCCCTACTAATTACTATTATCCGAAAACCAATATCGTTTTGAATACCGATGAATCAAACATCGATGAACTACTCATTTCCACTGACAATGGATCCATTTATTCTGTTATTATCAATAAGGGTGTTATCAGTCAAGTAAAGTTGATTGTTAGGATATCTGACCCTATATCCATTTTCACTCTCGAAGCCAATTCCAATGGCTATGATTTGATCTATGGTAGTGATACGGGATTAAACAGACACATATTTATCGAGAAATTATTGACCGACACCACTCCCAATTCCTATAGTCAATCTTTGCTATTGACTAGTTATAAGAATTGGGCTCCAATTTTTGATGTTCAAATAATTGACTCCTTCAAATCAAGAAATTGTTATCAAAACACCAAAAATGAATTCTGGTGCATTTCAGGTATTGGGAAAAGGGCAAGATTGAGTCATTTGAGAAATGGTTATTCTCTAGCTAGAACCACTACTCCTTATCAAAGTTTACGAAAAGTCGAGAAGATGTTTGTGTTAGACATTCATGGAACAACGTATGTATGTTGCAGTCTCCCTTTCGAAACAGTGTTCTTAGAATACCAACCTCAAAATGATGACCCTTTGATAGAAGTCAGTGAGGTTTGTATTAATTATGACAGTCCAACATTATTGATGTCAATGGTATCTGAAGATTTGTGTGTCCAGATCACCCCCCATAAAGTCATCATTACATCTATAGGTTCCTTTGTTGGTTTGAAAGACTATGATGAAGTCATTGTTATTTGTGATATCATTGACGATAAAGTAATCATTGTATCCCAGTTAGATGCTACTAATTATCAACTCGAATTGCTTCAAATATCCACCGAACTTACAATCTTATATAAGAGTGAAGTCAACATGCAAGTATCATCATTAAAGTTGATCTCTGTAGATGATGGGTTGTCGATCGTCCTTGGTAGCTTTGAGTCCGAGGTCCGAACTATTGAGTTGGTCAAAGGGGCTAATCATATGCAAGACGAAGACTCGCTCACCTTTATGGAAAATAGTGTGTCTACAGTTAATCTTCATGAATTTATAGATACTGATGATACACTTATACCTCAAAATATGCTTTTTGCCAATGGGCGAATACTACTAGGTACTAGGGATGGGTATCTTTTCCAATTTAATCCTGGGATGTCATTTCAAAATTACTACAAGTTAAGTGATACTAACGTTGAATTACACCAAGTATCTTCGAATCTTAATAAAATACTTGTATCGTGCAAATCTTTGTGGTTGGTAGATTTCGACGATTATGGACATCCGGAACCCATCCTTTTTGACGAAAAGAATGATAAGATCGTTAAAACAGTTGCTCCCATGATTTCCCATACACAAGTTGGTTTTCTGTTATTGATGGTCAGAGATGAGGGATTATCTGTGGCTAATATTTCAGATTACAAGATTCCCAACATTAAGCAAATTAATATTGGTGATGCAGCAAAGAAGTTTATCTATTTGCCCTTCCTTTCAGTCTTCATGATTCTAACTGATTCCAAAGATGCCAAAGCGAGGTTGAGATTTGTAGACAGGAAGACATATAAACTCTTGCCACACACTGAGATGGTTAGTCGGCTGAAAGGTCTTGAAGATAGCATTTTTGAAAAAGACGAATATCCTGTTTGTTGTAAGATTTGGTCATTGGATAAGTTGGGGAAGAAATCGAAAAAGATCTTGATTGGTTGTTCCAATGGAACAAAGGGCTCGTTCAAGATTCTTGATATAACCAAAGTTTCCACTGAGGAAAACAAACTGGCTATAAAATGTGTTCAGTTGATTGAATTTAAACATTCGAGTCCTATAAATTGTATCGAACAAGTCGATAGTAACATAATTTTTTCCAGTGAAAATTCTATTTATTCCACAGTGTATAATATTGAAGGTAAAAGATTACAACCTGTATCATCAATGGTAACATTAACCAGTCCAATTACTTCCATTGTGGTTGAAGACAGTTTGATCAGTTTAACCACTAAATTTGATTCCATTTATCAGTTCATGTTCAAAAAAGAGGATCTTAAAGCTTCATTATCTTTTATTGCTGAAGATCCCTTGTCCAAATCAATAGCCAATCATGCTATTGTTGGGGATAAAGTTGTAGTTGCTGATAAATATCATTCGGATATAATCATCATGGACAAGAAAGCTAAGAACCTCGTTTCTACTGGTACCTACAAAACTTTCGGTGTTCCTCGGGTTTATAAAGGAGATTTTCAATATTACTGGGCTCCCAACCATTGCAACAATAGCTTTGTTTCTGTAACAGTGGATGGTGAAGTGACCATATTCAAGGAGATCAATGAAGATTCACTCGAATATCAAGATTTAGATAATCATTTTAATATTTCAGGAAAACCACAAGACAAGCTATTCCCCGTACAAGTTTGGGATGCTCCATTTACAGATAAAATCACCGGAAAAGGATTGAAATCCATTAACAAACCATATTTCCGGAATAAGGATAATAAGAAAGGTATGATTGATTACGATATTGAAGACATTTCCAGAGTTTGTAAATCCTATACTTCTTTATAATATTAAACCCAGTAAACTGTATAAAAAAAATTTTTTGAATGTATATACAAGAAACCAAGAACAATCAGTTCCTGGTTTCATTTAAGTATTTGACTCATCGGGGTTATCAGATTCATCTATATTGGTGGTTCGACGCTTTAAACGTTCTTGACGATATTTCAGAGCTGCTGATTGTCTTGAAGGAGCTTCCGCCCCTCTTAATTCTTGCAATAGATTTCTTGCTCTATCACCCACATTCTTATCGTCTTCTAGTATATCCGTAGTGGAAGATCCAGGAGTAGGTGATACTGTAGTCAAATCCTCCTGGGAATCATTGAAACTATCATCGTGTGTTTTCTTCTGTTGAGATTCTAGCAAATGCTTTCTCATAAGAGCTCTTTTTCTTGCTGATGAAGGTTCATTTCTCGAAGGTCCAGCTGCTTTCAATTTTTCTAACAAAGAATCCATAACATCGTTATCACCGCTATCTTTTTCCTCAGGTAATGAATCCTTACTTTCATTCTTCTTTTGTTGAGCTTCAAGTAATTTCTTTCTTTGTTCATATAATCTCAATTCTTCTTCACGTTTCAAATTGTCCGTATGAGCACGTTTATAATCATTTATGAAGTCAGCAAACTTAGAAATGAATGAATTTCTAACGAATGAATCACTCGGATCTTCACCGAAATATTTCATCAAATTATCAAACTCATTGAAAGTAAATGAAGATGAATCGTTCAATAAATCACTCTTCCTCTTAGCTTTTGGTAAACTTGGAACAACCACTTTCAAAATTCTATCATTAGGATGGAATTTGGAGACGTCACTCAAATTTCCAATATCCATTGAACTTTGGACATTCTTTATTGATTGAATGAATTCTCTGCAATCATTCTGAATACCTTCAATGGAGTATTTGTTAATTTGTAAACACTTTGATAATTCGTCAATGAACCCTGCTAATTGGGGGTATTGTAATCTGATGATTTTCTCCACATAATGCAAGAAAGTCATACTATTTTTATCATCTTTCATGAAACTAAGACGTTGTAAAGAACTTAATTTGAAACCTTGTGCTTGTTTAGTAGTATCGTTCATATAATTACCAACAGTTAAAATGATTTCAAAAACACCCTTTAAGTGTTTTGAATTCTTGATGCTATCAACAGCTTCGTCAATTGATCTTAACTTATTGATTAAATCTTCATAATCTCTTTCATAAGTGGCTACTAATTTCAAAGCTCTCATTCTTGATTTCCAATAGTGTTGTAAATTATACATCAATTCCAAATAAACTCTATCGGCACGTTGTAAGTCATTAGGATCCTTTTCAGGTTTACTTGGATTTTCCACTTTGTAATCAGTAGCATAAGGTTCAAGATTTCTAGCTAAATTATTAGAGACTTCAACGACTTCTTCTTTGCCGAGGAACTCTAAAACAGCTATATTATGTACAACTTCTTTATCACATCTTAAAACCTTACTGATTAATTCATCATCAGATAAACTATTGAATGAATGAAGATTAATACCAAATTGTTGAGAGATATCTCTCGATAAGAAAGAAATCTTATCGATATCTTCTTTCTTCTTGGTAGCGATTTTCTTGATTTCTTTGGCAGCAAAGATTAATTCGATTTCATCAAAAACACCTTTAGATAATAAATCTCCAGCTAAAGAATGAGTTTGTGATTCTTTCCAGAATGAATTAGAAGATAAGTCGTCGAATTTTTCCCAATGTAACTGTTTCATCTTCTTTTTAGGTCTGGGGAAGTTATCGAAAGGTGAAGGTGAAGGTTCTTTGAAAGCCTCTCTTTGAACAATAACAGGTGAGTTTTCCATGGGCAAGGGTGGTGGAGGTGGTGGTGGTGCTCCACCAAGCATTGGAGGAGGCGGAGGTGGTGGTGGTGG